>JAPTMU010000293.1:102287-157791 GCA_028583405.1 Pogonophryne albipinna
AAGAAGGAAGCATACAGTAGGTCCTGCAATCACAATACACACATACACACACACACACACACATACCTGTCATTCTTTCTCTCTCTCACACACACACACACACACACACACACACACACACACACACACACACACACACACACACACACACACAGACACGCACACACACACACACACACACACACACACACACACACACACACACACACACACACACACACACACACACACACACACACACACACACACACACAGAGGCCTATTGTCATGCATGCTGCTGGCTGTTTCACGCCGACTTAAAAAGATTAACAAGCGATCGGCATCAATTTACACTGAAGGGAAAGAGAGGGGGAGACAGAGGGATGAGGCGTGGGAGAAGGGGGAGGGTAGAGAAAAATGTGTTTAGAGAGTAAAAGAACAAACACTACTGTTGATAAAGAAAGTGAAACAGATACTGTTGAACTTTTCCATCCACATGTAGTTTAAAATCGAATGACTATAAAACCTGTGTTTTATTCCATGTTTGTTTCCAAGTGAGCTCATATGTTGGATGGGGATAAACAGATGTTGGAGTTAATTCTGTTGAAACCGCTGCAGAAGAAGAACATGTCATTAGAAGAGCTCCGGTAAAAAGCTCTAACCGTGGAACTCATGATGGAAATACAACATTTCTGCTAATGTGAGGAAGGGTACTAACTTTGTGTACGTCAGTGTTTATTCATTAAAGAGGCCCTATTCTGCTTCCATCCCTCCTGTAGTGTGTTATAGGTTTTAGTGCATGTAAATGGTCTGCAAAGGCTAAAATCCCTGTGTTCCCTCAAGATACCCCTTTCCCACCAACGCGGTTCCAGGGCCGGTTCGGAGCTTGAAAAGCACCGGTTTTTCCTGTTCACACCGCAGCGGAGCCGCCTCTAAGCTCGGGAATCCGGTTTGTTTCAAGCACCAAAAAGTTGTCGGTTTAGAAAGCAAGCACCGCATACGTCACGCTTACGTCGGAAGATCTGGGCAGTGTCCAAATAAAACGCGACATCCGCCTTTCCGCCAGCTTCAACATGATCTGTGGAGATAACATTGAGCATCAGTTTTAATGTTATACCATAGTAATTAATGCTGCAAAGCTGGGTACTTTGAGCTCAGCGCATGCAGAGGCTAACAACAGCAAGCTCTAACGCCATCGAATAGGACGTATATTTACCTTCTTTCTCCTCGAATCGTCGTTGAAGTTGATGATTGGAAAGAACTTTTGAATGTAGCATGTAACGACTGTAAAGTTTGTAGTAAAGTCGTCCCATTTCTTCCTTTTCGTTTCGACAGCAAAACGAGTAGCGCTTCAATACAATCTGCCATTGTTGTTGTTGTCGATGTGAGGGGTTTCCGCGCGGTTTGGCTTTATGAAGCAGGCACGCAAACGGGTACGTCATGACACAGCATCAGTCGGGCTCTGAGCGGTGTGAACAGAGCGGGAGCTGAACCGAAGAACCGGTTCTGAACCAGAAAAGCTCTAGCACGGAGCTAGAACGGGAACAGCCTTGATGTGAAAGGGGTATCAGAGGATGTTTCTGGTTTCAGACAGAGGGGGAAAAGAGGTGCTGCAGCATTTTGAACATTAAAGCATGGAGACATGTCCCAGTAGAGACACTACATACTGATATACACCTGAACATCAGCAGGAGAGGACTCTTTAAAGTAGAGACACTACATACTGATATACACCTGAACATCAGCAGGAGAGGACTTTTTAAAGTAGAGACGCTACATACTGATATACACCTGAACATCAGCAGGAGAGGACTCTTTAAAGTAGAGACGCTACATACTGATATATACCTGAACATCAGCAGGAGAGGACTCTTTAAAGTAGAGACGCTACATACTGATATACACCTGAACATCAGCAGGAGAGGACTCTTTAAAGTAGAGACACTACATACTGATATACACCTGAACATCAGCAGGAGAGGACTCTTTAAAGTAGAGACACTACATACTGATATACACCTGAACATCAGCAGGAGAGGACTCTTTAAAGTAGAGACACTACATACTGATATACACCTGAACATCAGCAGGAGAGGACTCTTTAAAGTAGAGACACTACATACTGATATACACCTGAACATCAGCAGGAGAGGACTCTTTAAAGTAGAGACACTTCATACTGATATACACCTGAACATCAGCAGGAGAGAACTCTTTAAAGTAGAGACACTACATACTGATATACACCTGAACATCAGCAGGAGAGAACTCTTTAAAGTAGAGACACTACATACTGATATACACCTGAACATCAGCAGGAGAGGACTCTTTAAAGTAGAGACACTTCATACTGATATACACCTGAACATCAGCAGGAGAGGACTCTTTAAAGTAGAGACACTACATACTGATATACACCTGAACATCAGCAGGAGAGGACTCTTTAAAGTAGAGACACTACATACTGATATACACCTGAACATCAACAGGAGAGGACTCTTTAAAGTAGAGACACTACATACTGATATACACCTGAACATCAGCAGGAGAGGACTCTTTAAAGTAGAGACACTACATACTGATATACACCTGAACATCAGCAGGAGAGGACTCTTTAAAGTAGAGACACTACATACTGATATACACCTGAACATCAGCAGGAGAGGACTCTTTAAAGTAGAGACACTACATACTGATATACACCTGAACATCAGCAGGAGAGGACTCTTTAAAGTAGAGACACTACATACTGATATACACCTGAACATCAGCAGGAGAGGACTCTTTAAAGTAGAGACACTACATACTGATATACACCTGAACATCAGCAGGAGAGGACTCTTTAAAGTAGAGACACTACATACTGATATACACCTGAACATCAGCAGGAGAGGACTCTTTAAAGTAGAGACACTACATACTGATATACACCTGAACATCAGCAGGAGAGGCCTCTTTAAAGTAGAGGCACTACATTAATTATAACGGTAAGGTAAGGAAAGGTAACCAAGGTAAAAAAAAAAAGGAAAAAAAAAAACTGAAAGGAAAGAAAGTGAAGGAAATAAAACTAAGTAAAAGGAAAGGAAACTGAATAAAAGTGAAGTGAAGGAAGCATAAGGAGAAGTGGAAAGAATAGAAAAGTCTGAAAAGATGAAAAGAGGAGAGGGCTAGACCCTCAAGTGGCTTCAATTAAGAAAATTACAGAGAGAGAAACTCAGAAACAGAAAGAGAGAGAAGGAAAAGCCGAGCTGTCAGCCTGACGCTGATTACAGGGTGAACCGGGATCTAACCTCCGTCTAAACCTGAACCTGAACCGGGTTATTTTAGGCTTCGCGGCTGGAAACTCTGAGTCTGCAGCTTCAGACCACAGCACACTTTACATTCACTTCCATATTCTGCATGGGTTTATAAGACCCAAGCACACTCGGCAGGTCGATTCGTTTTAAGTATAACAGCTCTGGTTTTCAGATGTTTGAGTCCAGGTTTTAGGGACATGACTTGGAATCAAAGAGGAACTTTTATTTAGTTTATCAAGGGTTTTACTGCCAGTTTACTGATTATTGAAGGTTCAACCATATCTGTAACTTTCCAAAACTGTTCATTTGACATTTATACTCAGCTGTTTGCAAGTGAGAGAGGTTTTGTCTCCTCTCTCAAGCGCTGATCATTTCATTTTAAGCCACTATTATTCTATATAATGTCACTTTCCCCAGTCAACTCTAATCCAATCCAATGCCTCCGTGTTTCTTTGGCACGCTTAGGAAAACTGCTACTAGAATCAGGCAGTTAGCTCCTGTTAGCAACAACAAAGTGTATCTAGCTGCTGCTGTGAATAAACAGGTGTGGTTATGGAGAGGGTTGCCATAGGTCTACAGTACGCTTGCTGTAAGTTTGTAGACAGTTTGCAGTCAAGTGAGTTCAAAGTAAAGTTTGCAGTGAGTTTACGGTAAAGTCTGCAGTAAATGTATATTTGTTTGCAGTACATTTACAGTGAGTTTGCATCGAGTGTGCAGTAGGTTGGCAGTAAGATTTGTTACGTTTCTATTGAGTTTACAGTAAAGTTTGAAGTTTAGTTTGTAGTGAGTGTTCAATCAAGTTTGCAGTGAGATTACAGTAGGTGTGCTGTTAATTTACATCGAGTTTGCAGTAAGTGTGCAGTGAGATAAAAGTTGAGTTTCTAGTGAGTTCACGGAAAAGGTTGAAATTAAGTTTGCAGTGAGTTGAAAGCTAAGTTGGCACTGAGTTTATAGTAAAGTTTGCAGTCAATTAAGATTATTTTTGCAGCTAATTTGTTCCCGCTTTGCCAGACCCAGCTGTTTCATTTGTATTTATTTAATGAATTCACCACTGGGTCTGTATTTAACCCTTTACTGTCATACAAACAGATATTTATTGAGCTCACTAATAATTGTTCTTCTGTCTGACCTCTCTGTGACCTTGCTTACTATTTCCTTTGATTCAATTCCCACGGTGGCGTTGTCGGTGTTAGAGTCGGATGTGGAGGCTGCAACCACCTAACGATCTGATGATCACACACACTTCCTGCAGAGTGTATGAGAGAGGTGGCAGCGACCTGAAAAATGACATTTAGACCGTCGCTGCTAATTAGCCAGAGCAAATGAACCTCTCTACCCAACAGTAAACATCTTACAAGGGCACTAAAGAAAGAGAAACTAATGGGACTCTCTCTGCTTATCTGTAGCAGGAAATAGACCATCATGCATTGCAGCAGATAGACAAGGTAAATAAATCAGGTAAAGAGAGTTCTCCTCCAAATGCAAATCCACATTTCTAGCCACCTATGTACTCGACCTTCGACCTGTAATCAGCGTCTACATCCACTTCCTGTCTGTCTGACTAACCTCTACCTGGCTACCTGTCTCACTCTCTGTCTCATTGTCTCTCTAATAAAGCTGTATCCGCAGCAGCTCTGACTCATCAGGTTTCAGGATGTGACTAATCTATCATCGCACACATGCATCGTGTTTTCATGTACTGTGTGTTTTACGGGCGTTCTTAAAGAGGTGAGTAACCGTGAACATCTTTTACAACTTCCCTGACCACCAAGTAGGAACAATGTACTTATTTGACTCTAAAGTGTACTGTTAAGATATAAAGTTAATGTTTTATCGAGAACATTTCACAATTACAGAATCTAAACAAACCTTTTGTCACCGTACTGCGGGGGGAGTTTACGTGGTTACAGCCGCAACGGTACAATGCAGATTAAAGTCATTAGTTCAAGTTGTAGTAAAAAGAGGACATATTATATGAAAAGGCAAGCACACTTTAAAGGTCCCATGTCACGCTTTTCCGGTTATTACCCGTCCCCTTGTGTTATGAAGGTTTTTCTGCATGTAAACGGTCTGCAGAGTCACAAACCCTCAAAGTGCACCCTGTAGTGAGTAAAACTCTAACACAGAGAAGACCTGTCTGTGCTGCCCCAGAACGCCTCGTTGGAGATTTCTCTTTTTCCATAGTTTGCTTCCTGGGTTCTGTGACGTGTGAAAACCCAGATCAACAACAAATGACCGGATTGGCCCAAATGGACCAATCCGCGGAGCTCCTCACACACCAGGATCCCTTGGCTAACTAACAGGGAGTCCCATTGACTTGCATTGAGCTCCCTGAACGCTGGTAATAGACGAGTTGGGATGGCGGAGAAATGCTCTCCACAGACCCATTCTCACAGCGTTACAAACCTTTTTCTTACTCAATATCAAGCCACACTTATTGTTTTTACTTCGGCTGTGAGTGTTTGTGTGCTCAGGATGAGTTTCGCTTGTTCTCGCTGTATCGCCGACCCGGAAGCCTGTCCGCTCCTCGCAGCAACGAGCCTCGCAACGTCCCGACCAATCAGAGCACACTGGGCTCACAGGGAGGGGGGGGCAGGAGCTCCAACAAGCCGTGTAGGACAGAGAGTGAATACACATACTTTACAGAGATGCTGTGAGAAACCAATGTGAGTTTGGAAAATAGTAGACCTCAACAATGGAACTATGATCAGTAGAAATGACACGGGACCTTTAACACAAATAAAAACAAATAAGTAAACCATGGTCAAAAACATGAATTCACTTTTCTCATTAAACATGTGGAAGTACTTACGGATGACACATTCATAAATATGATAGGAATCTGATTTTCTTGGACTACTAATAAGTATATTTACATAACAATGCAATACACATTTATACATGGATATACTTAAAAACGTAAGATGTACTATTTTGGGGTATATTGGTTATTGTGCTCATTGTAAGAATACATGTATAGACAGTTAAAGTAAGAGCGCCATATCAAGTGAAATATAGTTTGAGGTGCAAATAAATATCCATTTAATCAGATAATAAAGAACAACCACGTAAACTTCCCCCGCAGTACGGTGACTCAAGGTTTGTTTAAATCAAATCAAAATCAAATCAAATCAAATCAAGTTTTATTTATATAGCACATTTATAAACGATTTTTGGTCGAGCCAAAGTGTTTAGATTCTGAAATTGTGAAATGTTCTCATTAACTTTATATCTGAACAGTACACGTTAGGTCTCGAAAAGGCGTGTGGTGCAGTGGGTTCAAACAGGTTCAAACCCCACTGCAGTCAGCATGTCGTTGTGTCCCTGAGACACTTCACCCCAAAGTGCTCCTGCGGGGATTGTCCACAGTATTGAGTATGTAAGTCGCTTTGGATAAAAGCATCTAACAAATGACATGTAATGTAATGTAACATTAAACGACAGCAAAGAGGTCATGTGTGGGGTCCCTCTATTTGCAAGCCATTTCTTTTTAGCATGCTTAAAATATATTTTAAAATATCTTTTTTGCAGCTGTGTATAAAAAGGTATTGTTGCCGTTGAACTCTTGAATCTCAAGGTGAAAATCTGTGATGCTTGCTCTGGTGAATTGTGATTGTACCTGAAGAGATGGAAAAAGATGGGACGGATATTTGAAGAACTCGTTTTGTGCGGCTTTTTCTTTTATTTACGGACAGGAAGTAGATTCAATTGTTATTACATTACATGTCACTTGTTAGACGCTTTCATCCAAAGCGACTTACATACTCAATACTGTGGACAATCCCCACAGGAGCAATTTGGGGTGAAGTGTCTCAGGGACACAACGACATGCTGACTGCAGTGGGGTTTGAACCTGTGACCACCTGATCCGAACACCAACGCACAACCCACTGCGCCACACGCCTCCCTCGTATTACAGTATTATATTAATTTCTTTAAATCTTTACCTCTCTGTCTCTAGAGATCTGTCTTCCTCATATATTTGAACATCTATTTCCTTCTGTCTATTTGATTGTTGATCAGTATCTTATTCAGTGTATTCAGACCATTGTCATTTGCCTCTACATCTACGTCACTCTGTATCAGCTTTTCCTCCTGGTCCTGTGGTTCCTTCACTATATTTTCTCTCATTTCTTGCAAGAAAATAATTCCTGTTCTCTCCCTCTCCACATGTTCTTATTTCACCCATTTCCATTTTTCTCTACTCCTCCATCTTTTATTTCTATTTCCATGCACCCCCCCCTCTCTATCTTTACATCTCCTTCTATATATATTTATACATACATCACTCCTCTGTCTATGTGTTTCTCTCTCTCTGTCATTGTGGGTCTGGGTCTCTCTCCACATCTGGCTTTGGGAGGAGAAAAACAGCAGATTAAGAGCTGGACTGAACCATCACACGCGTTATTTTAGGGGTGCGACAGCTTCTTCTACATGTGTAAACTCCGACCGTAGTCCTACTTTACTTAGATTAAAACAACTCTTACGTCTCTTGATTGTTGTTGATTAAATTATTGCAAATCGAGGGCTCAGTAAAGGCTTGAAATGTATGTTATAGGAGGATAAGTGTACATACAAACAGGTGACACAGCGACCTTCTGCAGAAAGCTGTCACAAAACAAAGTTGTTTTTAGCACAAAATACAGAATTAAATGTGACGTACAAGTGCTAATAAGTATCACGCATACATATCATAAGTCTTTATAAAGAAAGGATTTGCAGAAAACATGGAAAAGTGTTTTTATTTTGAAAAACATGATCAAATCTGCTTGAAATGTAGGTTATTGAGGATGCCCTCCTTAGTGTTATTTGCTCAGATAGTCTACAGATTTGATCTTTCA
The DNA here is from genome assembly GCA_028583405.1 of Pogonophryne albipinna. Taxonomy (NCBI): domain Eukaryota; kingdom Metazoa; phylum Chordata; class Actinopteri; order Perciformes; family Artedidraconidae; genus Pogonophryne; species Pogonophryne albipinna. The sequence goes on from JAPTMU010000293.1 coordinate 110,404, forward strand.
CGGCCAACTTGTATATATTTTACTATTTTGCTTCGTTTTGACATGCTGCTGGAACTGAAAAGACGAGATAGTTAAAGTAAATATTATCTTATATATGTTATGTTAATATAGAATTGTTGTTATATTCCTCCTCTAATTGCCCCCCCCCCCTCTCGGGGTGCAGTGGTACGGTCCAGATGGGGGACTGGCTGTGTTGGAGGAGCGACAGACCGATAGGATCCAAGCCGAGCAAGGCTGTGTGTGACCGGGGGAGAAGCGCCGCTCCTGTCCGCTCTCTGATCTCTCTTCTCCGGATTACTCTATCACTTTTTACCGCATGACATTGTTACCTGAGCGGACCCCTCCTGCTGCCATCACCTGACCCCCCTCCCCCTACCCCAGGTGTATGTGAGGAGAAGACGAAATAAATAAAAAGCAAGAAGGAGCTGTGGATTTAAATTACTGATTGGACTTTTCTGCGCCTTTCCCTTCAGGTAAGAGAGTGTGTGGAGGTTTCTGGGTAGGGTAGGTTCTCTCCAGGTCCCGGGTGTTGGAGTTGCTGAAGGGGGGAGTATGTGTGTGGATGTTTGGGGGGAAAACGCCTCGCCTCCCCGCTACATCACCGCTCATCTACTGCATGCTTGGTGTTTTTTTACGCGTGGAAATCTCCCCTTTTCCTCCGTTTTCCCACGCAGTGAGTGGGGGGTTAAGCAACGGAGACCGGGTGGGGGTTTTTCCCCCCAGGTGTAGGAGTTGCTTTTCTCTCAGGGGGATTCTACAGGCATGCTCGCCCTCGGTCCGTGCACCGAGGAGCTCGTCCATTTTAAACGGTACAAATCGGTGCGTAAAAGAGGCTGCAAATGTGTGTGTTTTTTCTGCGTGTGGTTGGATAGGGGGGAGAGTGGGGGAGGAGGAGGAGGAGAGAGAGGGGGGGGGGATCTGGGAGGTAGCGAGGCTCCAGACGCCGATCCATTAAAGAAGAACAAAGGGGGGAGGCAGCAGAAAAACGTTTTAAATCGCAGCTGAAACGCTGGAAAACCTGTGCACACGTCGCCCGGTGCCGCGCGGACACACACCGAACACACACTGCCCCCAAAGAAGCAAAACACACATTTGTGTTTTCCTGAATCCGCCTTAAAGCCTCCCCTCTCCGTCCATGTGCTGCTCGGAGCTCCATCCTCTGTGCCGGGATCGATCCTTCGACAGGTTATAGATCATCCTCAGATGCTAGGATCGATGCAGATGATCACACACACACACATGATCACTAACACACACACACACACACACACTCAGGCTGTGAGGATTATCATTCTGAGAGCTGTGTGATTTATGATCCGATGCTCACCTGGATGATGCTTAAATCACATTTCATTCAGATTCATCACCTGATGACAGCAGCTGCAATCAGGACTCAATCAGTGTGATCACATGATCAATAAACAGACAGATACAGTAAATATGTATATTTGACAGATAGTTCTCATATCTCTCACTGTCATTATGGATTTTACTTTTAAGTCCCGTTTTATTTTTATTTTGAGATGTTTACGTCTGTTTATTTAGTACTCCTTTTCAACGCCTTGTTTACATGCAGCTGTGACGAAAACATGACCTTAATTAGATCATTAAAGTATATCTTATCTTATATACAGTACATATCAACACTAGAAAGATGTAGAAAATGTATCTATATAACACCCAAACTAAATAAAAGAAAAGACATTAAAACTGTGTATCAACCTACTACAGTAAAAATGTAAAAGACTTTAAAGAGTCTGAGACTAAGATACTGTTGTGCTCCCAAATGCATTACAAATACTCTATGCACAACACCAGAACATATAGGATATCTGGAGCTCACTATCTCAAACATAATGACAGAAGTCAGAGTACAATGAAAGGAGAATTAAATCCCCCTGCAGGATAACTTCACAGTCAGCGGTCAGCAGTGAGATGAATAGAGACGTGATTCAACAGCCTGAATAAACAAAATGCACGATATTCAGTCGATTACTCCAAGGTTCATTTTGGTGCTGGAAACCCTTGAAAACACCACTTTACATTTGGCAGTAAACTTATCGACACAGAAGACGTATCTTTCCCAATATAAATAATACGTTTTGAAATAAGTTGGAATACACTCCCAACAGTATTCCAAGCTGCTACGTTAAACTTGAATTTGATTGTACTTTAAAAACAGCACAGAAACACTGAGGTTTCTAAGACTGAGACGTACTTTAATGAACCCTAGTTGAGAAATTGTTGTTACAGCAGCAGCAGGTTATCAGGCGTTGCACAGAAGTAGAAAAATACAAAGGTTGTCACGAGAAAGACATATAAATGGAGAATGTATGGCATATACTCGGTAAATAATACAGGTTAGAATACCTTATGTTATACCAAGCTACACCACAAAAACACTACGATTACTCCGACTAAGACGTACTTAAATGATCCTAAATTGGCAATTCTTACAGCAGCAGCAGGTTAACAGGGAGGCTGTGGCTCAGTGGGTTAGTGTAGTGTGCTAATCTTTGAATCAGAGGATAGCAAGTTCGAATCCCACTGCCGTCAGCATGTCGTTGTGTCCCTGAGACACTTCAGCCCAACTTGCTCCTGTGGAGATTGTCCACAGTATTGAGTATGTAAGTCGCTTTGGATGAAAACGTCTAACATGTAATGTAAGGTTATCAGTCTTTGCACAGGAGTAATTAGACAGATATAAACAGTAGAAAGACGTATCTATGCTTAATGTCTGAAGAACTTCTCTGGGTGTAGTCGGCGATCTGATCAACAAATCTCAGTGTTTAGTCGATCAATCCAGGGATTTTAGTGGAGCTGGCAATCCTTTAAAACACCACATTTCATTTTGCAGTAAATATACACACATCAACAGGAGAAGGATATATCTTGAAATCAGAATACTCACAATAAAGCATCAAGAAATACATTATAATACACTATAATGTACCAAACTACTACAATACACATAGATTTGAAAGCGTTGTAATCAGCGATATGATGACGGATCAATGTAGATATTTGAGAAACACAACTACACGTCTGTACGCAATCGATTCAGGCAAATCTGAAATAGGAGCTGAAATCCTTTAAAAAAAACTCCACTTTAAGATCAAAATGTTTACATGGATTTCAAGCCACTGAAGAAAAGCGCTTTGATTTAGAATAACGTCACAAAAACTGCTTAAAAAGTAGCTCTTATAGGATGCCAAGTCACCTCTCTGCAGATCATTTGTGTTGTTTTCAGCACAAAAACCTTTCATTTAAGATCGATAGAATAGGAGGGATGGTCTCACATGCAGCGCACAGTGACATTTGTTCTCTGCTTTTAACCCATCCTAGAGTCTAGCACTAGGAGCAGTGGGCAGCTATTGCACAGCGCCCGGGGAGCAATGGGGAAGGGGGCTGTCCGGTGCCTTGCTCAAGGGCACCACAGCAGGGCAGGAGGTGAACTGGGACCTCTCCAAATAGAAGTCCACACCCCATATCTAGGTCTGTTCGGGGACTTGAACCGGCGACCCTACGGCTCCCAGTCCAAGCCCCTACTGACTGAGCCACTGCCGGACAATGAAGGCGATGAAGAACCAGTGCGATACGTATACTGTGTACAGATTGTAATTTGCTGCAGCTGTGAGGTGCTGGAAAGAGCTTGGGTTGTTTATTCAAACAGCTTGAAATGTACGTTTTATAGGAAGCTTCTTGTACTTAAAACCGGAAGATTTTCCTTTTGTCAGAATGCGTTAATTAAACATAATTTGTGTTGCTTATTCAGGAAAACATCTGCTTTAATGTGAGGGCTGTTAAGCATGTACTGTATATTAAGATGTAGTTTCCACAGATGTAAGGCGCATGAAAAGACCACGTTAAATGTTTACTAGGATTTCAAGTTTCTGGTAAACATGGCTTAGTTTTGCAAATAAGGTGCTCAGAAAGGGCTTCACATTAAGTGTTTACAAGATGCTAAGTGTACTTAAAACAGGCGACACAGTGTTTAAACTTTGTAGTGTTTTTCCTTCAATTTGTCACCTTTCTGCAGAATGCCATCACGAAACATCATTCGTGTTGTTTATAGCACAAAAACATCAAGTTGCATGTTATGTAGAAGTGCTTTTTAGCATCATGCGTACCTATACTGTATATAAGATGTGAGGTGCTGGAAATCATTGAGTGTTTTCAAGGCTTCCCAGCACACGTAGAAAAATGCTTTAAGGTCCCATGTCATGGCCATTTCTACTGATCATAGTTCCATTGTTGAGGTCTACTAGAATACATTTACATTGTTCAATGTTTCAAACTCACATTGGTTTCTCACAGCATCTCTGTAAAGTATATGTATTCACTCTCTGTCCTAAACGGCTTGTTGGAGCTCCTGCCCCCCCCCCCTCCCTTTGAGCCCACTGTGCTCTGATTGGTCGGGACGCTGCGAGGCTTGCTGCTGCGAGGAGCGGACAGGCTTCCGGGTCGGCGATACAGCGAGAACAAGAGAAACTCATCCTGAGCACACAAACACTCACAGTCGAAGTAAAAACAATAAGTGTGGCTTGATATTGAGAAATAAAAAGGTTTCTAACGCTGTGAGAATGGGTCTGCGGAGAGCATTTCTCCACGATCCCAACTCGTCTATTACTAGCGTTCAGGGAGCTCTATGCAAGTCAATGGGACTCCCTGTTAGTTAGCCAAGGGGTCCTGGTGTGTGAGGAGCTCCGCGGATTGGTCCATTTGGGCCAATCCGGTCATTTGTTGTTGATCTGGGTGTTCACACGTCACAGAACCCAGGAAGCAAACTATGGAAAAAGAGAAATCTCCAACGAGGCGTTCTGGGGCAGCACAGACAGGTCTTCTCTGTGTTAGAGTTTTACTCACTACAGGGTGTACTTTGAGGGTTTGTGACTCTGCAGACCGTTACATGCAGAACAACCTTCATAACACAAGGGGACGGGTAATAACCGGAAAAGCATGACATGGGCCCTTTAACACCACAAACAAGTCAAGTAATATAGGATGCTTAGCGTACATACTGTGCTAACAGGTGACACAGGAAGATTTCCTTTTAGTTTGTCGCCTCACACAATATCTATTGCTTATTGAACAAAAACATCCAATTAAATGTCATGTTTAAGTGCCATTTAGCATCATGCACACACATACTGTTCATAAAGATGTGATTGGCCACAGCTGTGCAATGCTGGAAAAGCTTAAAAACACCACATGAAAAATTAAGTATTTCAAGGATTTTCCGCCTCCGTAGAAAAGTGCTTTATTTTGATAAACATGCTTAAAATGTAGGTTAGATAGTAAAGTGTAAACAACTGGTGACACGTCTCCAAGATATCTTTTTTGTATCACTTTGTTGTTGTTGCACAAACAATGTAATGTGACGTAGAAGTGCTCATCAGTATTATGCACATATACCATATATACAGATGTAGTTCACCACATGAGATGTTGGTGCTGGAAAAGCCTGACAATGCACCTTGAAAGTGCTTGAATGTGACTGGAAAAGGAGCAGGAAGCTTGTCACTGAGTGATCAATATGCGATGTTGTGTGATAATGAATGAGGAGGTTGTAAATGAGGCAGCAGGTGAGACCCAACAGACGTTCACCTGATCAATGATCCCATCGATCAGGTGAATAATAAAGGAGACGAGATGGAGATTTATTTTGAATGTGAACGTGAATAACACAACAAGCTTCTGATTGTATGGAAGTAAAGAAGTGCGTTAATCTTATCTTTACTCAATTGTATTGAAGTGCAGTAAATGAGAGGTGAATACATTGTTGGGATTTTTTGATTTAGCTCCTCTATTGTGTATATTTTTAGCTTGAGGACGTCACTTTGGTCTCTACTTTAAAGAGTCCTCTCCTGCTGATGTTCAGGTGTATATCAGTATGTAGTGTCTCTACTTTAAAGAGTCCTCTCCTGCTGATGTTCAGGTGTATATCAGTATGTAGTGTCTCTACTTTAAAGAGTCCTCTCCTGCTGATGTTCAGGTGTATATCAGTATGTAGTGTCTCTACTTTAAAGAGTCCTCTCCAGCTGATGTTCATGTGTATATCAGTATGTAGTGTCTCTACTTTAAAGAGTCCTCTCCTGCTGATGTTCAGGTGTATATCAGTATGTAGTGTCTCTACTTTAAAGAGTCCTCTCCTGCTGATGTTCATGTGTATATCAGTATGTAGTGTCTCTACTTTAAAGAGTCCTCTCCTGCTGATGTTCAGGTGTATATCAGTATGTAGTGTCTCTACTTTAAAGAGTCCTCTCCTGCTGATGTTCAGGTGTATATCAGTATGTAGTGTCTCTACTTTAAAGAGTCCTCTCCAGCTGATGTTCATGTGTATATCAGTATGTAGTGTCTCTACTTTAAAGAGTCCCTCTCCTGCTGATGTTCAGGTGTATATCAGTATGTAGTGTCTCTACTTTAAAGAGTCCTCTCCTGCTGATGTTCAGGTGTATATCAGTATGTAGTGTCTCTACTTTAAAGAGTCCTCTCCTGCTGATGTTCAGGTGTATATCAGTATGTAGTGTCTCTACTTTAAAGAGTCCTCTCCTGCTGATGTTCATGTGTATATCAGTATGTAGTGTCTCTACTTTAAAGAGTCCTCTCCTACTGATGTTCAGGTGTATATCAGTATGTAGTGTCTCTACTTTAAAGAGTCCTCTCCTACTGATGTTCAGGTGTATATCAGTATGTAGTGTCTCTACTTTAAAGAGTTCTCTCCTGCTGATGTTCAGGTGTATATCAGTATGTAGTGTCTCTACTTTAAAGAGTCCTCTCCTGCTGATGTTCAGGTGTATATCAGTATGTAGTGTCTCTACTTTAAAGAGTCCTCTCCTACTGATGTTCAGGTGTATATCAGTATGTAGTGTCTCTACTTTAAAGAGTCCTCTCCTGCTGATGTTCAGGTGTATATCAGTATGTAGTGTCTCTACTTTAAAGAGTCCTCTCCTACTGATGTTCAGGTGTATATCAGTATGTATTGTCTCTACTTTAAAGAGTCCTCTCCTGCTGATGTTCAGGTGTGTATCAGTATGTAGTGTCTCCACTTTAAAGAGTCCTCTTCTGCTGATGTTCAGGTGTATATCAGTATGTAGTGTCTCTACTTTAAAGAGTCCTCTCCTGCTGATGTTCAGGTGTATATCAGCATGTAGTGTCTCTACTTTAAAGAGTCCTCTCCTGATGATGTTCAGGTGTATATCAGTATGTAGTGTCTCTACTTTAAAGAGTCCTCTCCTGCTGATGTTCAGGTGTATATCAGTATGTAGAGTCTCTACTTTAAAGAGTCCTCTCCTGCTGATGTTCAGGTGTATATCAGTATGTAGTGTCTCTACTTTAAAGAGTCCTCTCCTGCTGATGTTCAGGTGTATATCAGTATGTAGTGTCTCTACTTTAAAGAGTCCTCTCCTACTGATGTTCAGGTGTATATCAGTATGTCGTGTCTCTACTTTAAAGAGTCCTCTCCTGCTGATGTTCAGGTGTATATCAGTATGTAGTGTCTCTACTTTAAAGAGTCCTCTCCTGCTGATGTTCAGGTGTATATCAGTATGTAGTGTCTCTACTTTAAAGAGTCCTCTCCTGCTGATGTTCAGGTGTATATCAGTATGTAGTGTCTCTACTTTAAAGAGTCCTCTCCTGCTGATGTTCAGGTGTATATCAGTATTTAGTGCCTCTACTTTAAAGAGTCCTCTCCTGCTGATGCTCAGGTGTATATCAGTATGTAGTGTCTCTACTTTAAAGAGTCCTCTCCTGCTGATGTTCAGGTGTATATCAGTATGTAGTGTCTCTACTTTAAAGAGTCCTCTCCTGCTGATGTCCAGGTGTATATCAGTATGTAGTGTCTCTACATGTCTCCATGCTTTAATGTTCAAAAAGCTCTGTATTGTTCTCATACTGCCTGTGCTGCAGCACCTCTTTTCACCCTCTGTCTGAAACCAGAGCCCAGTCTGCTCTGATTGGTTAGCTGGCCGGCTCTGTTGTGATTGGTCAACCTGCTTATAGATGTCCCGCCCCTTAGCCTATCACGTACAATGTAGGAGAACACAGGGATTTTAGCCTCTGCAGACCATTTACATGCACTAAAACCTATAACACACACTACAGGAAAGGGACACTCCAAAAAGCAGAAGAGAGCCTCTTTAAGGAAACTCCAACATCGCTTTGACTATTTTCTCACAAGCAAAGCTAAACATTTCATTAATATATGAAAAAGACACTCTGCAGAATAATTGAGTGGAAATCAGCAGTACTTGCAGGTTGGATTATATGTGTCTGTATTTAAACGAGAAAATGGCTTCTCTGAGATTAGAACGCTCGTTTATAGGAGCGTCCAGAGCAAAATAACAGCGCCATAAAAAACCTCACAGGTTGCAGAATAAATAAAGAGGAATCACAATTTACAACGAAGTGGAAAAGGAAATAACAGCAGGGAGATAAAACACCATGAGAAGGAAAACAGGTTGAATTAATGATGAATAAAATACTAAAATTGGCAACGATCATGACTAAAATATATCCTAATGTTTAAAATAATTACATTTTAAAACCCTGTGTGTTTGAGTGAGTTTGTTTCTTTTTCAAGACACGCATTGAGGAAATTTGTCAAAATGTGTCAAACAAAGCTTCTGTCTCTTCTAACCGCATCCATTACATCTGGGTTTGATTAAGTCAGACTTTTGCTGATGTGAGGCGACCATGTTTGTTTGTTATGATCTTTAATTATTCACAGTATGTTGTGCTGCATGCTGTGTAGGAAAGTTGCTATAAATACAATATACTTTATTGTCCTTGCAAAAGATAAAAAAAGCATACGTACATAGCACACAATGAAAGACAAGAAAATATGAACACATGACTTATGTACTTATAGTTTCTCAATGTCGAGGAAGGCTGCTCCAGAGCCACTATTTCAAGCATACTACGTCATCGAGTGCCGCCGAAGGACTGTTCCAATGTCCAGCATACTTGGAATTCTACCGAGCCCGGCGTACTTCGTTTGGAGACATTTCGAGGCTGCACATGTGTAGACTCCGCGGTCTTAAAATCCCCACAATGCTTTGCGCACGGACCAATTTCCCCAAACCTGTGGCGGAAAATGTAAGGCGGGGCCTCTCATATGACGCACACTTGCTCGCCTGTTCCACTCTTCTTTTTTCCGAATGCCAGGAAGGATTCTTGCCTAGCTTCTGAAGCAAGTGACTCGGAAGACATGTGCTACCAAGCAAGCGTCCTCGCGATTGAGAAACACCCACAGTTTACACATATCCAACAAACTAGGGCTGCTCGATTATGGCAAAAATCATAATCTCGATTATTTGGGTCAATAATTGTAATTGCGATTATTAAATGCGATTATTCATTGACTTTGAAAACATCCATTTATTGTACTTTAAAACAAATACAAATAATAATTTGAACTTTTTAGCTCTTGAATTATACGTTCAGGGTAATCAACTGAAAAACCAATACAAAATAAAAAAAATTATACATTCATATTTACATTTAAATAAATAATAAATACCAATAAACAAGATCAACAAACATGTAGCCAACATTTTGGTAAAACATATTCAACATATTCCACTCAGTTAAACATTAAAGGCTGGCCCACCGTCATGGTCCAGAAGTTACAGGAAATAAATGTTGAACTACAATTTAAGACCAAATAAAAATGTTTTGGCCGCCATGGCAACTGTTGGTAGGGCTGCTCATGTCATCTCTTAAAGATGTATTGCTAGAACATACTAACAATGGCGACCAATTGCAAAACCCTGTGGCCGACATTGAAACTATTACATCTGTGTGTTGGAAAGCTTAATGGACATTGGCAGGAATGAGTGTTGTGCCTCAATAAGATAAGTAGGAGTAGTATTCGTTTATTAGTCCCCGAGGGGAAAATGGGTTGCAGCACATCACAGAGGCATTTAAAAAGTTAAGACAATACATCACTAACAACAACATAGACACAGATAAAAACAAACAGACATAAGAAAACCAGATATCGGCAGACATGACAAGCGGCCTATAGCAGGCCCTCATTTGCGAAATAGGGGGGACAGGGCCAGACCAGCTGAGTAAACAGTGCGTCCTAGCCATCATTTGTTCAGGAGTTTGATGGCTTGCGGGACGAAAGACAGCCGAGATCTGTTCTTTTTTAAATAAGGGGCACGATATCTCCGCCCGGATGGCAACAGTTCAAAGTAAGAGGCAAGAGGGTGCCTCAGGTCACTCACAATATTGTGTGCCAATTTTAAAACTCTGTCCTTGTATAAGCATTCTCTATTAGCAAATGAGATTCCTGTCAATTTACTGGACAATGTTACAAAAACATTGAAACTGCTGAAGATTAAATTAATTAGATTTATCATCAGAGCATAAACGAGTCAGAAACGCCACGGACGCAACAAATAGATTATTCTTCAGATCATTGTTTTTTAAGTAATCTATAACTTCACAGTAGGGCTGCTCGATTATGGCAAAAATCATAATCTCGATTATTTGGGTCAACAATTGATATCACTATTATTAAAAACGATTATCCATTTACTTTGAAAACATCCATTTATTGAAGAAGTAACAGTTGATTACCCTGAACTTTAAGTATAATTCAACTAAATTTTTTTTTTTTTAAATCGTTTTATTTCGATTACGTTGTTTTCGTAATCGTTGCAAGCCATAATCGTAATTACGATTTAAAATACGATTAATTGAGCAGCCCTACTTCATAGTCTATTAAATGTTGAAAAATGTCAAAGAATTACGATCAGGTGGTTCCTTTGCTCGACTTAAAGTCCAAACACGACAACATATTGGACTTTTCAGAGCGATGTGGACATAAACGCACGAAGTCTTTCATTGGGGACGCTGGAAATACAGAATATTGTGATTTTACTTCAATTGTTTTTCAGGTTGATTGGAGGCAGACGTTTATTTGATGCGAGACTGTGTTTATTTTGCAGAAACACAACTGTATGTAGAAGAAGCACGTCATACTTAATGTGCTGTGTTTGTCCCGCTGTCAGTAGCTCCGTTTACACGAAGTCTGTGAGTCCACTAACAAACAGACGGAGCAGAAATATATTGTGTAAACTGTTGGAGGCGCGGACGCTTCACTCTGTTTGAAACATCTGCAACAAAGTGCTGATGATGTTTTGACAGACGGACGCTTGTTTCTCCTTTTCATCACCCACATCTGCACGGATTTAACGACATTCCCATCCGTCTTTACCCTTCTCTGTGTTGACGAGCTAACGTTTAGATTATGTATTTATTTCACAAGGACCACGCATACAAATACTTTAATCTCAGAAAAGAGAAGGGATGAATTATGCCAGATTTTCGCTAATAGCTCATTCCCATCTGCAGTCTTTAGGCAGGTTCATAACTATCAACAAACACTACAAACATTTCATAATCTCTATCACACAAACAATTATAAGACATGATTTAAGTACAGGTCAATAAAATAATACATAGTACAGTTAAAATATAATATTACAATACAGTTCAAATTGAAAAACTCAGATTACAGTGTAGTTAATGTTGGCTTGGTATCAATTGATTTGCACGTTAAGAGAACGTTAAAGTCAGTCCAGCACGCTAATATAAGATGGTTGATTATTAGCATGTTAGCTTTCTCCTTGTAAGCATATTCCGAGTGGGCTTGTGCACAGACAGCAGGAAATCAATAACAAAGTGAAGAGGTCAGAGGTCACGCTCTCTGACTCTACATGGCTCACATTACTGCCCTCCTGTAGAAACCTTGTCACTCCGGTTTCATGTTGCACTCGCATCGTGCATATTCCTGCTTTAACGGAATACCTGAAGTAACCGTGCACTAATGGGCATGTTGTAGCATAGCATGTAGCATAGCATGTAGCACCGGAGCAATGTTTGCATTGGATTGAATGGAAATTTATTATTATTATTATATAATTGAAATACAACATATTTACATCCAACAAAACACACATACAGGAAAACATGTAATATAGCAACATGGTTTAGGTCAGGAAATAAAAAAAAATGGATCAATAAAATAATAATCAAAGTAAGAATCAATTTGATCGAATGACATTTTTAATACAGTTTTTGACCAAGAAAAGCAGCAACTCTTCTGAAATAACCACAAACTTATGCACATTAAATATCGTAGCATGTGGCGTTGGACAGTCGGTCGCACTGTGATAAAAGACAGGTTTAAAAAAAGACATGGAGGTCAAAATATTATAAGATATTGTAATTACAACACGGTTTAGGTCGGGATCTGGGAAATGACATTTCAGTCTTCTGGCAATGAAAGGCTTTTAGTTTAATCTTTGGACTCGGGTTAAGGTATGAAGTATTTAACTTAAGGTTAAAAGCCTCAAGTAAAGACACAAGTCATTTGTTTGAAAGTCTCAAGTTATCACTCAATGTTGTGTCCTTAGCCCACACCTCTGCAAACACACATTAAACCGTGGAACATAAGCACAGTAAAAAGACAGAAGATGTCAAACACGCTGAATAATGCGTGTAATTCAGAATGTACTTCCATGCTGCTGCTCGAAGAATAAAGTGAACATAACAAAGTGTGTGTGTGAGTATTGCATGTGATGGATTGGGAACTTGAACCTGTTGCTCCTCATTTTTGAAACCCGCTTCCCGTCACATTCCTCTCGGGGAGGATGGTTTTGGATTTGATACGACGGACTTGGCTCAGAAATAGGAGAGGAATCAAAAACTGGTGTATGCCCTCAGAGAGATGCAGGAAAGCTGCCCTGTGTGTGAGATCAGATGCAGTTAAATTCTTCTAAACGCTGATAAAAGATAACCGAAATATGTCCGAGGGCTTTTAGTTCTGATGCATTTCATTTTTAAGTTGATTCCGGATTTTTTATTTAAATAACTTGTTACCGTCAGCTGAAACTGGAGCCTCGTGTTTCCACACTGAGCTTCCCTGATTCATCACACATCACTTTTTCCATGCATCTGTGTGAGTGTGTGTGTGAGTGTGTGTGTGTGTGTGTGTCACCAGTGTCAGTCTGATCTGTAGTTCACCTCCGGAGGGAATTGAACTTTCAACCCCTCACAGCCGACATGCCACACATGACACAGTGTGTGGGGGGGTAAATGTCAGCTGCAGTGTGTGTGTGTGTGTGTGTGTGTGTGTGTGTGTGTGTGTGTGTGTGTGTGTGTGTGTGTGTGTGTGTGTGTGTGTGTGTGTGTGTGTGTGTGTGTGTGTGTGTGTGTGTGTGTGTGTGTGTGTGTGTGTGTGTGTGTGTGTGTGTGTGTGTGTGTGTGTGTGTGTGTGTGTGTGTGTGTGTGTGTGTGTGTGTGTGTGTGTGTAGAAGTAATGGGATTTCCTCAAGAACGTCCCAGTTTTCCTGCTATTGGAAATCCATCACTGCTGTTTATTATGGGATATTGATCAAATGTGTGTGTTTGACCTTGTGTGTGTGTTCTACATTCAGCCGAAATCAGGTCAGCTTCTTACGTGTGTGTGTGTGTTCCAGACATCAGCTAGATTGGTTTGTGTGTAATTGAATCCAAAGCACTTTGTCTTCCTGTAACTCCCACACACACAATCCGACGTCGATGTTTGTTAGTATACAATTAGTCTCAAGAATAAATACACACACACACACACATGCTGAGTCATGGATAGAGTCAGCGCTGAGGAAGTGTTGAGTCAGCAGAAAGACAGACTGATATGATATTTTCAGCCAGCAGTGTTTCACCTCTGAATCTCTTTGTGTGTGTGTGTGTGTGTGTGTGTGTGTGTGTGTGTGTGTGTGTGTGTGTGTGTGTGTGTGTGTGTGTGTGTGTGTGTGTGTGTGTGTGTGTGTGTGTGTGTGTGTGTGTGTGTGTGTGTGTGTGTGTGTGTGTGTGTGTGTGTGTGTGTGTGTGTGTGTGTGTGTGTGTGTGTGTGTGTGTGTGTGTGTGTGTGTGTGTGTGTGTGTGTGTGTGTGTGTGTGTGTGTGTGTGTGTGTGTGTGTGTCTTCCTGTCTGTCTTCCTTTGTAAAATAAAGTCTCTCATATTTATGATGTCAAATCACAACTGTCACTGAACCAACACACACACACACACACACACACACACACACACACACACACACACACACACACACACACACACACTCTCTCAGGATGAGCTGAGGAACAGGCAGGAAACAATCGGCTGACACCCTTCACTTCCTCCCTCGATGCCTTCTGACCTCCAACAGCTGGACAGTGTGTGTGTGTGTGTGTGTGTGTGTGTGTGTGTGTGTGTGTGTGTGTGTGTGTGTGTGTGTGTGTGTGTGTGTGTGTGTGTGTGTGTGTGTGTGTGTGTGTGTGTGTGTGTGTGTGTGTGTGTGTGTGTGTGTGTGTGTGTGTGTGTGTGTGTGTGTGTGTGTGTGTGTGTGTGTGTGTGTGTGTGTGTGTGTGTGTGTGTGTGTGTGTGTGTGTGTGTGTGTGTGTGTGTGTGTGTGTGTGTGTGTGTGTGTGTGTGAGAGATTCATCCTTACAGAGGTCAGGGTCAAACACATACATGTGTGTGAGCGTACATACTTGTGTGTACTCAGTGTGCTTGTGTTCACAAGTGTGTTTTGTGTCCCTCTACCTTCAAACTGTCAAGTTAACACACACACACACACACACACACACACACACACACACACACACACACACACACACACACACACACACTGCAAACATAATAAATATACAGAAGTTAATAAAAGAGGCAGAGATATAAATCCCCCGCCTCATTAATTGTTCCTGTGATTGCAGAAAATGAAGAGGAGTTATTCTGTGGTGCTTCGTCTACATCTGTTTCTTCCAGATGTTCAATAAGAAAACACATCTTAGAAAATGGATATCACATTATAGATGTGCACATTATCCATTAGATGATAACAGCTTAACACACAGAAGGGAATACTTTGCACTGAGCGAGGACAACACCATCATTCAGTTAAAAGGAATTAAAATAATGAGTACATAATAAAGTGTTGATTTCTGCAGTGCATTTAAAATGTACCTGAACTCAACATCTTTCTTAATTAT
Source organism: Pogonophryne albipinna (assembly GCA_028583405.1). Lineage (NCBI taxonomy): Eukaryota > Metazoa > Chordata > Actinopteri > Perciformes > Artedidraconidae > Pogonophryne > Pogonophryne albipinna. The sequence continues at coordinate 125,431 of JAPTMU010000293.1, forward strand.
TTGAGCAAATGGTTAATTATTTGTTGCATTGTCAAAGAGCTCAAAGTCATGTGCAAATGTGAGAAATTCTGTTGGATGTTATCTGTGTTTATTGAGCTTAAAATCCATGTATTATTACATCATTATTACATAATGTATTGCTTCATAAAGTTGGTACATCGGAGGCTTTAGACCAGGGGTGTCAAACTCAAGGCCCGGGGGCCAAATGCGGCCCGCGACTTCATTTCATGTGGCCCCACAAGAGCTTGTAAAGAAAAATATGTTTATTATACGGTTACATGCTACTTTACAGAAGCATGTTGCCCATAAACTACATGTCCCACAATGCATCTCAAATTTGACTTTTTTCTCAGAATTTGTCATTTCTTCAAAATATGCCTTTGTTACTTTTTATTTCAAAATGTCACTTCTTTTTTAATCATTTTGTGACATTCTCACTGAAGAGACTTGCAATTATTTGCCCTAGACTTCTGCTTTCAGACGTAGTTAATGAAGTTATTACCCTATCCGATAATAATCCAATGCAGAGGCAATCATGTAATATAATACATTATTTTATATATTAAATATTTATATATGTATTTTTATATAGTCTTAAAGTTACAGCCGGCCCTTTGAGTGCAACCATAATGCTGATGTGGCCTGTGATGAAATTGAGTTTGACCCCCCTGCTTTAGACTCTCTCACTGTGTTTGCATCAGCTTGCAGATTGCGTCTTGTTCACAATGCTTTATTTCATTCTGAGAATTAAATCTGTCGACTTTATTATATATCGTAGCATGTGGCGTTGGACAGTGTTAGAAATTAAAATCAATGTTGATATGGCGTAATTTGAATTAAATACACTATTTAATTTAAATCAGTTTTATTCTGAAAAACCGGAAGTTCACACTATTAATTTAATACTTTTATTCTGAAAATTCTTCACTTCCGGTTAGCATTAGCATGTTGCGAAATGCTACGTTTTCAAACCGTGAATCGAAGGTGAAATGACATGTGATGTTGTACACTGAGCACACTGGGTTTAGCACAATTATTGTAGCTGAATAACGTTTATCAGGGAATTTTTAAATAACCACAGACACCAGAATGATGTAATTTAGCAACAGAAAAAGGCAGGAATTGCATTGGACCTGCCCCCCACGACGCAGGCCAATAGGAGAAGACCTCAGCTGACAACAGGAAGGGCAAGCCAAGAATTGATCTCTTTGTCACTGTCATCTATGACTGTCACTACCATGGATGTATAATAGAGAACCGCAGTGACGCGTCCTAAAACCCGGAAGTAAGTTAGCATTTTTACCACGTCCGGTTCCTTCGCTAAAAAGCAATGGGATCTCTCCATAGGATTTTGGAAAATAGCTCCAAATAAGGTCTGTGTTTGACACAAATTGAAGAGACGGATCACGTTTTGTTCCACGACATTAAATCCATCAGCAGTGACCCCGCTGGTGATTTCTGAAGAGTTGACGTGTCTGAGAAACGATGGTTGTTACCAAGTGGCTGAATAGGACTCCAGACGTTGTCGAGGCCGTTGTACGTCATTACGCCGAACACGTAAACACTCCTCTAAGTAAGTTTGCCCTGTTCTGCTTGAAAGCAAGTCCCTGCCTCCTGCAGACTGTTCAAACAAACACTTCAACTTGAACCATTTAGAATCTGTATGTTTGAATATGGATCTTAAGTTGGCGTGACGTTGAAGCAGCGACCCTGCTGTAGTTCCTTTATAGCATAACGTTAGCATTTTGCTTCTTGCGACTAGATTTATGATTAGAAAATGATAAAAGTAGGATAGACATGTGGAGATTATCTAGCTGAACAAAACGTGATCCGTCTCTTAAATGTGTCTCAACCACAGACCTTATTTCCAGCTGTTTTCCTAAATCCTATGGAGAAATTGCATTGCTTTTTTGACGAAGGAACCGGAAGGAGTTTACTTCCGGGTTTTAGGACGCGTCACTGCGGCACTCTATGAGAACTGGATATAGCGTGGGAGGCGGGGCCTCATTCATTCCTATGAGAGTTGCTCATTAGTGCATGTTGATAAAATGGCCCAACTTTTGAGAGAGCGAAACGTCACAGATTACCCGGCATGCCTGAGAAGTATCCGTATGTGCGCTCATTGCGCATGCACAACTTTAACCAAAATGCTCGTTCACATCAAGCACGTCAACTTGCGTACACGTAACAGCACCGCACGTTCATGACAGCATGGTAATGGATTTGTTATAATGATGGATTTGATATTAACGAGGCGGCAGCTAGCGGCTAGCTAGTAATTATGCTAATGTACACATCATTCGTTATGTACTTATATTACGCTGTAACAGGATCTAGTGATATCCAACAGAGCTTCATTTAGCATGAAAGAATTATTGCACTGTATATATATATTTATTAGGGCTGTCAGTCGATTAAAATAGTTAATCGCGATTAATCGCAAATTAATTGCACATTTTTGATCTGTTCTAAATGTACCTTAGAGGAATATTTTTCAAGTTTTTAATACTCTTATCAACATATGAGTGAACAAATATGCTTTATGCTAATGTGTATTATCATTTGAACAATGACAAATATTCTCATGAATATTAAACACAACAACCTCTGAACATTACAAATATTCGCCTCAATTCAACCTGGAACCTCTCTCACACAATAATACAATACTGTGTGTGTGTGTGTGTGTGTGTGTGTGTGTGTGTGTGTGTGTGTGTGTGTGTGTGTGTGTGTGTGTGTGTGTGTGTGTGTGTGTGTGTGTGTGTGTGTGTGTGTGTGTGTGTGTGTGTGTGTGTGTGTGTGTGTGTGTGGGTGTGGGTGTGTGGGTGGGTGGGTGGGTGGGTGGGTGGGTGTGTGTGTGTGATGGATCATTGGAGCTATGTACAACTCAAGGCATATGCTCGAACGGGAGCTGCCTGGACGCTGCAATTATGTTGCGCATTATCCGTGCTGTGTGTGCTGACTTTTCGTACAATGTCCCACTGTCTGGCTTCCTGCATAAAGTCAAGTGCTCGGCGCAGTTGTCGGCGAAATGTCGCTCCTCTGTTTTCATTGAAACAGCTCCGTATATACGTTAGCGCAGCTAGCTAGCACCAGATGCTAACAACAACAATACACCACACGTAAGGTCTCTCTCTCGCTTGCTCGGGCCACACATACACACACCCTCCCGGTCCTCCCGATGGCCAGTCGGTGCCTGCCGGTGAGCGTGGAAGTGTGGTCTGCCACAAGCGGGCGGCAGGAGCGGGGCTGCCAGCATCAGCTTGTAGATGGTATTTTAAACTCGATGCGCTCTGAAACTACGGGGCGGCCGAGGACAAAAAATACACATGCGTTAATCGCGTTAAAATAATTAGTGGCGTTAATTTTTTTTTGCGTTAACGCGTTATTAACGCGTTAACTTGACAGCCCTAATATATATATATATACACAGTGCAATAAGCTTCTTGGTGCAATAAGAAGCTACAGGGACGTTAATCTAACGTCGGTAATATTAACTTTATTTAATACAACATTTACGGTACAAGATTTAATCATACAGCCCATGTAGTATAATATTTTACAAATGATGAATTACAGCAAACATGTGCAATATATCCATTATTACAGCTCCGTGGCAGTAAGACGATATGGGTCCGTTCTTATTGTGCATCCATGGGTAAAGATAAACGCAACTCACATTGGTTTCTCAAACAGCATCTCTGTAAACTACGTGTATTCAGTGAATTTCACTCTCTGCCTTTAACGGCTCGTTGTAGCTCCAATAGCTCCAGCCCCCACCCTCCCTGTGAGCACAGTGTGCTCTGATTGGTCGGGACACGTAACATGAACGTGCCGGGCGGCGCGGTCCCGTGGGTTAGATGCGCGTTCATAATGCAGAGGGAAATAACTCTCAGAATAACGTTATTAGCACATTATTACAACTTGAGGAACGAATGTTTTTAATAAGGGCTATACAAGTGTTCATACTGGGTAGTTTATTTAGTTTAAAAAAAATTATCCAACGATTTACAGACCATTCTTTCCCCATGGCCGGGCCTGGCAACCAAACGGAAGTGTAGTACCGCCGTTTGGCCACAACAAATATTTTCATCTGAGTCCGGCGCACTTCCTGGGGGCTTGGTCACTACCCGATCCGTCCCCCTGCCCGATCTGCAGTGCGCATGTGCGAGATGGTCCGCCATATTGGAGAACTCCGGACGTCAACCCAAGTAGGACACTTGACACAGTGGCTTTTGGCAAAGCTGAAAAAGAAAACTCGAGAGAGATGAGTTATAGTTATTACAACGTGACTTCACTATTATTTAACAACTCTTTTTATTGGGTTCTTTTATTTGGGGTTAAGTACATTGTCAGAATAAGTGAGGAATGAATTTAACTTCTGTTAGACAGCCATATGCCATACATTGTTGCATACATTCACAGTAAATATTTATTCAGTATGATAGCTGTCTAACAATAGTTCTCCAATATGGCGGACCATCTCGCACATGCGCAGTACAGATCGGGCAGGGGGACGGATCGGGTAGTGACACTCTTCACCCCCTGACCTGGACTGACCGGTCGCATGAGGAGAGCGCCTTCAGTCGCACACCACCGCATCTTTTGTGTAATTAAATGCGGTTAACTTTTATAAGCTTCCCTTGACTCTTTTCAGTCTCTCCTGCCTTCAGGGTTCTAGAATACACTTACAACAGTCGGTTGCTCTGTGATAAAAGACATGTTTAAAAAAAGACATGGAGGTCAAAATATTATAAGATATTGTAATTAAAACACGGTTTAGGTCGGGATCTGGGAAATGACATTTCAGTCTTCTGGCAATGAAAGGCTTTTAGTTTAATCTTTGGACTCGGGTTAAGGTATGAAGTATTTAACTTAAGGTTAAAAGCCTCAAGTAAAGACACAAGTCATTGGTTTGAAAGTCTTAAGTTGAGTTGCAAGACTTTTTATTTAATTGTAGTCTCAAGTTATCACTCAATGGTGTGTCCTTAGCCCACACCTCTGCAAACACACATTAAACCGTGGAACATAAGCACAGTAAAAAGACACAACAGAAGATGTCAAACACGCTGAATAATGCGTGTAATTCAGAATGTACTTCCATGCTGCTGCTCGAAGAATAAAGTGAACATAACAAAGTGTGTGTGTGAGGAACCAAGAGGCAGTTCTTAAACGTATTGCATGTGATGGATTAGGAACTTGAACCTGTTGCTCCTCATTTTTTAAACCCGCTTCCCGTCACATTCCTCTCGGGGAGGATGGTTTTGGATTTGATACGACGGACTTGGCTCAGAAATAGGAGAGGAATCAAAAACTGGTGTATGCCCTCAGAGAGATGCAGGAAAGCTGCCCTGTGTGTGAGATCAGATGCAGTTAAATTCTTCTAAACGCTGATAAAAGATAACCGAAATATGTCCGAGGGCTTTTAGTTCTGATTCATTTCATTTTTAAGTTGATTTTATTTACAAAATATTTTCTCGGTTAAAAAGCCAGAACCATTAGCAGGTCATGCAAAATGTACTCCTGCTGAAGATCTGCAATGCATTATGGGAAAGTTAAAGGTGGGGTAGGTAATTTTGGAGAAACCAGCTTGAGTGCGCTTGAATGTGAAAATACACAACCGGAACAAATCTGCCACTTCCTCACAGAGCCCCTCCTCCAACACACACGAACGTGCACATGACCAATGAGGGCACGAGATAAGTTTGTGCCCAGATGGAAGGCTGACAGGCAGGTAGGCCATCCAGTTACTTTTGCCGGCTCAGATGATTGGTCGTGCTTTTTACAGCGCCACGGCTTCCACAGATGACATTTTTTTTATTGTCAAAGCACTTAAGATATTCATTGCTATCGGGATGTTAAGAGCATTCCATGGAATATAACAAGTGTTTCTGAAGTGAACCTACCCCTCCTTTAAGTATCTCCTGTTAGCTAACTTGCTGTACATGCTAATCCAGTAAACAGACTTTTTTCATGAACACAAAATCTACTCGCTATTCATTTGGATCCCAGTACACACACTGTTGTTTACATCATATTTAGTATTTGGGCTGCACAATTAATTAACATTTCTATTTAAATCGCAATATGAACTAGTGCAATATCCACATCGCAGTCAATGCAACAATTGGGTAAATAAATATCTGAATGAAGTATTGAAGAGCTGCAGAGAAGTCCCAGTCTTCTATAGATTTCATTAAAACATCCTCGTTTGGTTCAGATCCTTTTAAAAAATGTATTTCAATGATCATTTGACTTATGCTTCTTATATAGCAAGACACATCTCAGTTGCAATATCCCTCAAAATATTCACAATTTGTGTTTTTCCCAACTCCTGCTCCTACTTAGTTTGAATAACATGTTGATATTGTATCAGACTACTGGTATACATGAAAAAGTGTGTGTGTGTGTGTGTGTGTGTGTGTGTGTGTGTGTGTGTGTGTGTGTGTGTGTGTGTGTGTGGGTGTGGGTGTGGGTGTGGGTGTGGGTGTGGGTGTGGGTGTGTGGGGGTGTGGGGGTGGGTGTGACTTAATCCTTGGAGTCCAGGGTCAAATGCATGTATGCACCAGTGTGTTCACATCCTGTGTGTGCATAATTGCATGCTAGTTATGTGTGTGTGGCATCATGCTGCAGCTGTTAAGCCATAGAAATGCTTTATGAACCAGCAGGGACACATAGACTGCCTGTGTGTGTGTGTGTTCATGGTGGAGTGCAACATTTCTGCTCATTTTTAGCCGTTAAAGGACAATGCCGCAGTTTTCTTCTTCACATTTCTGCTCATTAACATTTGATACTTTTATGGCAATTTTCCATAAAGTCGTCCTTCTTCTCTGAAACGTCTAAAAACATGTTCAGACTGTGTGTTTTACTTAAATGCTCCGCAGGAATGTAAAGTACATGTGATTTGTAGTAATTGAGTGAAAACATGTGAAAGCAGTAGTTTGGTGTTTTAAGCGCAGACACACAGACTGCGGGACGTTTCATTTTCTTATTGTCACTTTTGGACGTTTCAACACAAACGTCTCCGCGTCTCTGTTTGCTTTCTAAACCATTACAAGATGAAGTGAGTTCCCAGTGTGAGCTTGAACTGGTCTGAGATCTTATCCTGATAAACATTTAGCTTAAATAATCATAACATGTGCGATAAGCCGAGCAGAACCAGAGCTTTTCCAAAAGAACAGGCGCTGAGAATGACATTTTCTTCTAATGTCTGATATCAAAGATTATTTACGAAAGTTTCCAGACAAAATGACTCGGTCCTCGACAGAAGATCTTCTGAAGGATTGGAAAGTTATTCTGTAAAAGAATCTACCTTTACTCGGTCACATATCAAAGTTTCCCAGCAAATACAACTTTCAAAAAGCATCTGCACCACATGTGTCAAAGATAATGAACGTACAGCAGTTTAATATATAATATATCGTTTTTCATATATACAAATGATGTGTTGTTTGTTTACATCTAAAGCGATTTAAAATCCAATTCATTGCTTTTAATGTAACAGATAATACACTAACTTCTATTCTGTAAATGCTTCTCAAATGAAACCACAAAAAATACAATTTGACATATTTTTTTGTACAATTTATTTTTAAATACTTAAGTTTTTGCGAATGAAAAAGGCATTGCTCATTTTGAGGTTCATGTTAGTGTTTGTGTCTCTACAGCACGATGTTGGAAAGAACTGACATTGCGATATTTTCTTCCCCTGCGATATGAAAAAATACAGGAATTGAATAAAAGACAGTTTTTTTTGTCCGCAAACCATCCTTTCTTGAACTTCAATCAGGGTTGGGAGGGTTACTTTGTAAATGTAATCAGTTACTGATTACTGAATACATGGCTCTGAAAGTAATCCGAATACAGTTACGTGTCTTAAAAAAGTAATCAGATTACTTTTAGATTACTTTTGGATTACTTTCTTTTTCCATCACAGGTGGGGATGTTTTGGTGAACAGGAGACACAAAAAGGAAAAGGAAACTGAGCGGACCCGCCCCTTTTTTTTCAAACGCTCCCTTTTTCTGCGGCGGAAAAAGTTTTTGTGCGCTGTGATGATTCGGCTGTACCTTTAATAATGAATATTAAATGTTGTGAGGAAATATTTCCATCAATAATTCCAATAAGTAATCCAAAATGTATTGTAAGTGTAAACTGTAATCAGATTACTCGTTTTTCCAATGTAACGCGAGCTGAATACAGTTACTTGATTTTTGTATTCTGATTACGTTACACCGTTACATGTATTCCGTTACAACCCAACCCTGACTTTAATGCTATACAATTGGTATTTTTCTAACTATATTTAACCGGATGAAGGATTTTAGTCACGGACTTCTGGATCTTAAGTTATCAGAGCAACAAGCTGAGCTAGCTCGGTTAGCCTGCTGCGATCTGATCAAGAATGATTGTGATTGGTGGTTTGCTGACAGAGCCTGAATGTCACTCACTCAAGTACCCCTGACATGAGAGCCGTGCAAGTTTTCCTTTTGTAGCAAGCAGCAAAAGAATTGTAACATGACGTGTTGGAGTTAATTTGCCTACTTAATATCGCACGTCAAAAAAAACAACGCACGTCCTTCGATGTCAATAATGCACATAACGCGATTATCGTCACTGTACGATATATCGTGCAGCCCTACTCTACTGTGACGTGTTTACATGCTTTAATGTTCTTTAAAGGCTCTGTTGTGATTGGTAGAGATGTCCCGCCCCTTAGCCAATCACGTACAATGTGTTGAGCTTCAGCCAATAGGAGCGCAATGATGTCACCATGTCACAGAAGTAATAAAATCCTTATGCCATTATCTTCCACATCGCCTTTGTTAGGGCACAATGGACTTGAGTAGATCCTTACATTAGGACCTCAAAAGCCATTTGAATTCAAATGATGGCCCCAAAAGATTCTCAAATAAATTGAATCATAAGATACAGGAATATTTATGCCTCTTGTCTCTCTCTCTAACTCCTGATTTTCTCTTTAGGAGCATCAGCTGACATTTACACGGATCACTTCACTCTCAAGAGGATCATTTCTTTTCTCGTACCCTCTGATTCTCGCTCGGTAAGACGAGGTGAAAGGATCGCCCTGCAGAATGATACTGTGATAATATCAGATTTATATTCATATGTTCCTTAATCTGCGCACACTCTTATCAACGTCTCCTGCAGAATGAAATTCAGCTGCTCGATATCTGACGCTGTGATTGGACAGCAGGTCAGAGGTGCTCAATATACCTATAAAACATGTGATAAATAGTTTATCAATCAGTATAAACAATATCAACAATGGACACAATTCTGGATGATTAAAATGTTCTTTAAAAAGGTCAAAAATACTGCAGTAGCAGGAATATAGGCTTATAATATACACAAGATAGTATATAATTTACAGAATAATTGAGGAGGAGGAAGAACAAGATTAGGAAGAGGATAGATAGATAGATAGATAGATGGATATATGGATAGAGAGATGGATATATGGATAGATGGATAGATAGATAGATAGATAGATGGATAGATAGATGGATAGATAGATAGATAAATGGATATTTGGATAGACAGATGAAGGAACTTGACAGTGTTTCCCTCGAGTCTCAGCAGCGAGCAGAGGTTCGACTAAAAGCATTCTTCATCATTTGAAGGAGACACTTAAAAACACAGAGTTTATTTGGAAACTGCATTAGTTGCTTAGCTACAGGACGTTAAATGAGGACGTTTTGAAATCTGGAAAAAGCTGCAGGTTTCTGATCCAACTCACACTGTGATTATTTCCTCTAAATGCTTTTAGTTTCTTAATATAGTAGGAGGAACTGACTGTGTTTATATCAGCGACGTGCGGTCAGGGGAGGCAGGTGAGGCAGAGCCTCACTTGTCATTCTCCAATGTAACGGAAAAAAAGAATAATAATACAAATAATAATAATAATAAAATGTGTCCACTGATCTGTGTTGTAAATGTGATTTCTGTTTGATTCCAATCGCTTTGTATAGTAAAAATCGGCTAATTTGCCGAGCTCCGCTACAACTACGGGCAGCGATGAGGAGTGAGGCAGGGACGAGCTCTGCCTCTCGTAAACCCACAGTAACTTGCTGGAGCACGGGCACTAATTTAGCGCGGGCACTTATTTTGTGAGCGCGCTCAAGCCAGTTACTGTGTGGTGAGGTGAGGCACAGATGAGCTCTGCCTCACCTCAGAATGCGTCACCACACAGAAACTGTCTGGAAAGCGGGCCCTAAGCGCATGCCTGCACCATCTCACTGTATGTCACCAATGTAATGTTTGTAGATCCCTTTATTACATTTATCCTCGCCATCCATAGTCTCTAAATAACTTATTTCACGTATATATGATATTTAGGCTCGCTGGTCTCATCATACAACGGTAATGAAAAAAGCACCAGGGGAGGCAGCCATAACCTCTGCCGCACTGAAGGGGGCGCAAGTGAGCCCACAGGTTCTTGTTGCTACTGTTATTCTACGCAGACGAAAACAACAAACTAGACTTTTTAAACTAGAGGGAGATAAGGAGGACTTTTACAAAAAAGTAATAAAGATTGTTGTCCAGAAGGATAGCATGGACTTCATCTTCAAGTCAAGGTAAGACCACATTTGTAATGAAAATTGGATCTTACTAAGAGAGAACAATCCAATATTTAGATTTTGGGTAGGCTATCCTTTTGTTGAACGGTCTGTTTAAAATGAATCGAAGCATCAGACTAAAAAAGCTTTTGAAAATAACAGAATATTTCGATTAAAGGTGGGGTAGGTAAGTTTGAGAAACAGGCACGATATACACTTTTTGTTATATTCCATGGAATGCTCTTAACATCCTGATAGCAATGAATATCTGAAGTGCTTTGACAAAAAATACATAAAAACATTTCATCTGTGGAAGCCGTAGTACTGTAAAAAGCATGACCACTCATTTTAGCCGGCCCGCCTAAAATAACCTGCCTGTCAGCCTTCCATCTGTGCACAAACTTATCTCGTGCCCTCATTGGTCATGTGCACGTTCGTGTGTGTTGGAGGAGGGGCTGTGTATTTTCAAATTCTAGCGCACTCGAGCTGGTTTCTCCAAAATTACCTACCCCGCCACCTTTAAGGTCAAAATATATAATATTTGTAAATCTGACTCTGAAAGAGTCAGTGCCTCACCAGCCATGAACCTCACCGCACGTCACTGGTTTATATGTATACATATTTGCACACATGTTTTTATATTTTATATACATTTTTGTATTCGGGATTGTGGGAAACAGTATTTCGATCTCTCTGTCTGTACACACAAACTGGAAGATGACTTTGACATTTATTAGTAAACAGATGTCAGTGCTGTTTTCAGCCTCTCTAATGTGGATATTTCCTGCTTTTCTCTGTTTTATATCTTATTAAAGTGCATAGTTTCGGCTTTTTGACATTTAAAGAAACATTTCCATGGACTTTAATCTTGAAATTGAAAAAAAAACACTGAAAGGCTGCAGATTTCTAACCCAACACACACTTCTGTAACGATTTCCTCGGCATTTCTTTAACTTTCTCTACAGTTTGAGGAAATATCAAAGACACTTGGTAAACGTGTAAACTTACAACTGAACTGCAATGATTACTCAATGGACAGAAAACTTCCATAAACCATATTCTTTCATGCATAAATGGCATTTTTCGGTTTCCAGCCCCTCTCACACGGAGACTTCCTGCTGTCTCTCGACCCGGGGTTTTAAACCAACATGCCTCAAAGTTTAGCGAGCAGATCCACAACATGTTTTTGTGCTCCGCTTGCTTCAGTGTTGATGTGAAAAACTCCTGCTTTGCTTTGAAAAATGTCCAATATTGTTGCGCGCTTTGTGATAAATGAGGCGACACTTGCAGAAACACCGGTACGCTCCTTTGACTTCACGCTCTACAGGATTTCATATCCCGACTGACACAAAACTGGCTCCAATCAGATCCATCCATCAGCTGCTCCGAGGAGTTAGAACCGCAAATGTTTTCCTGTTTTAAACTTGGGTTCATTAATCTGATGGAAACCGTTTACCTGAAACTTCAGACATTAACGGCTGCGGTTTAAAACCTATGAAGTCGCTCCAGAGCAGGAGGGAAGCTCTGCTGCTGTTTCACTCATTAACAGTAAAGAAAACGTTTTATTTCACTGCTATTTTATGAGCATTCAGTTAAAAAACAGTCCCACATTAAAACACAGGATACTAGGATTTAAGAAGAAATAACGTCCCAACTCAAGGTCCAATTCCTAAATGTTTTCTCAAAGCTTTCCGTGTAACACAGAAAATAACTAATGGTTTGATCCCTTTTTGAAGTGTGTTTTGTAGGTTTTAGTGCATGTCAATGGTCTGCAAAGGCTAACATCCCTGTGTTCACGGAGGGAGTGTCTCTCGCATTTCTATAGGCTAGCACATTGTACGTGATAGGCTAAGGGGCGGGACATCTGTAAGAGGTTGGCCAATCGCAACAGAGCCGGCCAGCTAACCAATCAGAGCAGACTGGGCAAAATACTGATATACACCTGAACATCAGCAGGAGAGGACTCTTTAAAGTAGAGACACTACATACTGATATACACCTGAACATCAGCAGGAGAGGACTCTTTAAAGTAGAGACACTACATACTGATATACACCTGAACATCAGCAGGAGAGGACTCTTTAAAGTAGAGACACTACATACTGATATACACCTGAACATCAGCAGGAGAGGACTCTTTAAAGTAGAGACACTACATACTGATATACACCTGAACATTAGCAGGAGAGGACTCTTTAAAGTAGAGACACTACATACTGATATACACCTGAACATCAGCAGGAGAGGACTCTTTAAAGTAGAGACACTACATACTGATATACACCTGAACATCAGTAGGAGAGGACTCTTTAAAGTAGAGACACTACATACTGATATACACCTGAACATCAGCAGGAGAGGACTCTTTAAAGTAGAGACACTACATACTGATATACACCTGAACATCAGCAGGAGAGGACTCTTTAAAGTAGAGACACTACATACTGATATACACCTGAACATCAGCAGGAGAGGACTCTTTAAAGTAGAGACACTACATACTGATATACACCTGAACATCAGTAGGAGAGGACTCTTTAAAGTAGAGACACTACATACTGATATACACCTGAACATCAGCAGGAGAGGACTCTTTAAAGTAGAGACACTACATACTGATATACACCTGAACATCAGCAGGAGAGGACTCTTTAAAGTAGAGACACTACATACTGATATACACCTGAACATCAGCAGGAGAGGACTCTTTAAAGTAGAGACACTACATACTGATATACACCTGAACATCAGCAGGAGAGGACTCTTTAAAGTAGAGACACTACATACTGATATACACCTGAACATTAGCAGGAGAGGACTCTTTAAAGTAGAGACACTACATACTGATATACACCTGAACATCAGCAGGAGAGGACTCTTTAAAGTAGAGACACTACATACTGATATACACCTGAATATCAGCAGGAGAGGACTCTTTAAAGTAGAGACACTACATACTGATATACACCTGAACATCAGCAGGAGAGGACTCTTTAAAGTAGAGACACTACATACTGATATACACCTGAACATTAGCAGGAGAGGACTCTTTAAAGTAGAGACACTACATACTGATATACACCTGAACATCAGCAGGAGAGGACTCTTTAAAGTAGAGACACTACATACTGATATACACCTGAATATCAGCAGGAGAGGACTCTTTAAAGTAGAGACACTACATACTGATATACACCTAAACATCAGCAGGAGAGGACTCTTTAAAGTAGAGACACTACATACTGATATACACCTGAACATCAGCAGGAGAGGACTCTTTAAAGTAGAGACACTACATACTGATATACACCTGAACATCAGCAGGAGAGGGACTCTTTAAAGTAGAGACACTACATACTGATATGAACCTAGGAATATGTCACCTTTAACATTTATATCTGTGACGTAAACGTTTTATCAAAAGCAGTTTTCTTTTTTTAAACCTATCCAAGTATTTTGGTGGATTTTTTCATTTTAGTCATACCTTTGTTATGCTATTTTAAAAGTGAAAGACTTTAACAGTAGTCTGTTTTTTCCCGCGAAACATCCAACGGATCGATTGTATAGGAATTTCATTTTGTAGGGTGACATACAATTTAGGATTAATACAAACAACAGACCTCATGCTTTTGTTTATATCTCAAGATTTAAGTGTTAGTCATAAGAACTATTTTGTTAAACGTAGGACTGTCCCTTCACCTCCTCTCTTCCATGCGTGGCTCCTCTCTGTGTTGACGATGAACAGAGCGTCTCTGTTTTTACTCTCTCTCCTAATGATCAATTAACCCTCTTCTCCTTAATTTAATTCATTAGAGTCTGAGCTTATCCCGGGGACAGCCAATCACGGCGGCTCGCTGAGAAATACAGGAATGTTTCTGCAGAGAAAAATACATTTGCTGGCAGGAAACAGATTTGCCCTATAGGATAAATAAAGGATCCTTAATCTGATGCTCACACGTTAGCAGTAATGATCAGTTTCAGTGTGATGCCTTAGGGGTATTTTTTTCACCTGTAACGCCAAAACCATGTGCAAAATGAGTCAGAAAGAAGCACTACCTGTCCCCTTGTCTTGAAGTCAATGTATTTTCTGAAAGTGTTTTTGGTTGTTAGCCTGAAATAAGGTCTGTGGTTAAAACAAGCTTTCCTACTACATAAAATATGTGGGTAAATATCCCACTGGTGAATTCAAAACGTTGGTTGCTAACAAGTGTCTAAATGAGACGACTAAACATCATCACGCCCAACATTAGCCACCTTTAGCTTAGCGGTGGTGACGTGAAGTCATGTGACCGTGCTGTAGTTCCTTTATAGCCCAACATTAGCCACCTTTAGCTTAGCGGTGGTGACGTGAAGTCATGTGACCGTGCTGTAGTTCCTTTATAGCCCAACATTAGCCACCTTTAGCTTAGCGGTGGTGACGTGAAGTCATGTGACCGTGCTGTAGTTCCTTTATAGCCTAACGTTAGCTTTTTACTTCAGAAATCATAAGGTGGTGTGAATATGTGGAGATTATCCTGATAAACAAAACGTGTAAGATTCATAAACGTGTGTTTGCTACAATGATCCAATTGTAAAATCCCATTGGTTTTTATTCCATGGAACCAGGAAGATGCTAGATTCCGGGTTGGCTGACAAAAATACCTCATCACTGCACCACTTTATTATGGTGCAGTTTATTGTAATGTAATATGGCCAAATTCAGAGTGGATGGGGGTGTTTAAAAACCCTGTTTCCATTACATTTTTCCATTACATTCAGTGCCTCGAAGGTCAAAGACATGCCAATCAGCATCAGGGCTCACATGCATTTTCTTCAGTTAACGTTTCACTATAAATCCTTATAATCTTAAAGGTAATTCAGCTTTAAATGAGTGTAACTTGATTGGTTTGCATCATGTTTCTGTTTCTGATGGATGAAGTCCAGCTCAGTAATGTATCCAATCAGCGTTTACACAGTGAGTTCTCCGTGATAAATGTAGCCGTCAGTGAAATGTAGCGTGCCCTGACTGTCAGTCACGGGAATAAACTTTGTTTTGATGTCCTGCCCCAGCAGTCAGTGCAGCGGTGATGTATAGCCAGAGGGCAGAGGTCAGCAGGAGTGTCTGATGAATGAGCTTCCTGTCAGTCATTGTGACTTTACTGTTTGTTTTGAATCCTGCAGAGGGAACCCAAAAATAGGCCAGACATAAAGGACTGAAGTCTGGGAACTGTGTGATAAGCTTAAAATAATGTACAGAAACATTTAATTTTCCATCAAAATGACCTAAAACAGGAGTTTATAGGAGAACTTCTCTGTGGTTGTGTAATGGCAGCTTAATGTCACACAGAAAACATTATAAACAGGTTAAAATGTGCTTAATAACATTTATTTTTTGCAGAAATTATATATTGTTTTGGAGTTGTAGTTTAAGTTAAAGGTCCCATGTCATGCTTTTCCGGTTATTACCCGTCCCCTTGTGTGTTATGTAGCTTTTTCAAACCCTAGTTTCAAACGTCACAAACCCTCAAAGTACACCCTGTAGCGAGTAAAACTCTAACACAGAGAATACCTGTCTGTGCTGCCCCGGAACGCCCCGTTGGACATTTCTCTTTTTCCATTGTTTACTTCCTGGGTATGGTGATGTAACGATACCCAAATGGACCAATCTGTGGAGCTCCTCACACACACACACACACACACACACACACACACACACACACACACACACACACACTCTTTTAGTGGCGAAGACGTGACGCGCTGGGGGGGTGCTAGTGGAGCCTCGCAGCGCGGCGAAACTGTGGCGCGCTTACACTGTAGGGCGAGCTGACCAATCAGAGCACACTGGGCTCACAGGGAGGGGGTTGCAGGAGCTCCAACAAGCCGTTTAGGACAGAGTGACTACACATACTATACAGAGATGCTGTACGAGAAACCAATGTGAGTTTGCAACATTGAACAATATAAATCTATTCTAGTAGACCTCAACGATGGAATTTAAAGCAGTTTTAGTTTCAGATACATTTGAAACTCTGTGAAAGAATATAAAGTGTCTTTGTAAAGCAAATCCAAAAGGTTCGGGTTTCCGTTTGAAATTCAAGGAGCATTTTGTTTGAGCGGGCATTGGTTGAATGCAGATACAAGAAAAAGGTGGAAAGCATTGGATGAAAATGCAATCAGTCTTTTGAATCCTTTTA
Source organism: Pogonophryne albipinna (assembly GCA_028583405.1). Lineage (NCBI taxonomy): Eukaryota > Metazoa > Chordata > Actinopteri > Perciformes > Artedidraconidae > Pogonophryne > Pogonophryne albipinna. The sequence continues at coordinate 142,185 of JAPTMU010000293.1, forward strand.
AGCTGATATCTGCCCGTGAATGCAGAATCTGTCGGCAAAGGGACAACATGTAGGTACTTAAAGCGTACTCATTCCCAGTAGTCCAAGTTATTTTGACCACGTTTGAGCACAATTTATTTGATTGCAGGTAAACAATTTAAAAGTAAACAAAGCTCCAACACATTGGCTTGATTGAAATCCATGAGCTATCATCTGATCATGACTTATCTTGTATTCATCTCTTTAAACTAGGGCTGTCAAACGATTAAAAATTTTAATCAGATTAATCACAGCTTAAAAATTAATTAATCATGATTAATCACCATTCGAACTATGTCCAAAATATGCCATTTCTTTATGTATATTGTTGTGGGAATGGAAAGATGGAGTACTTCGTGACCACAGAGTGCGAACGTTGTGATCAGCTGTTTTAGCGCAGTTCTCCAGTGAAGGGGGGAAAGAGAGAGTCTCCCTCCGCAGCCGGTTGGCGTAGTTTTGGCACAATGCCGTTGTACAGACCGACGTTAACAGCAGCCCTGTCTGTGCACACGGAGACCGACTCTGTCGTCCGGTGATCTAACCGCCTTCTGGAAAAGCTTCACAAGTACGTCGGTACGCAAATGCGCTTTGTGACACAAGTTTCAGATTACGCACATAACCGGCGTACCAGTTATGTGCACCCCTGTACTACAGCAAAAGTATTCTCCGTCGGGACTTCCTGCAACAACACCGACATTATCAAAGATGTTCTATTAAGAAGACGATCACTACGTGACAAAAGTTTTCAAAACCGTTTCTGGTCTTCGGTATTTCCAGACAAGTGGCTTCTGAAATCAATCTTACTAACTACTGTCTGTGCAATTTACTCCACGCGAGTTGGCGGACTTTATTTTGCTTACTTTAACATCATTTTTCATGGTGGGGCTAAGCCATTTCTTGGTATGGGTGTAGCCTACCCCAGCCATACCCTGGCGCTGCCACTGGTGGCACGTATGGGACTGGCCATTCTGCACATGCGTTAAATGCGTTAAATATTTTAACGCAATTAATTCAAAAAATTAATTACCGCCGTTAACGCGATAATTTTGACAGCACTACTTTAAACACATATCTGCATATGAATGTAGAATTTAACTGTAAAATATGTTTTTTCAGAAGTATTCTGGTTTGTATTAGTAGTTGGATTGGAGCAGTAGAAACCCATCGTCTACCATCTGACAACTATTAATGTCAGTATTAATCTCTATAAACCGATATCTGGATTTGAATACAGAATGTGTAGGCAGCAAGACAAAGTGTTGGTGTTTGAAGCGGACACATTGACTCATTGACCAATCATATTTGAGCATTCTTTGGTTTAATGCCAGTAAGCAGTCTGTTTTAAGAGATGAACAAGGAACGCTTGAATTCAACCCTGCAACCCATCACTTAGTGTCTGTTTTACTTAGACCACTATTATGCTTTATATAATGTAAACACCTATCTGCATGGTAATGTAGTATCTGTAGGCAACAGGAACATGTTGGTGTCCTGAAGCATTCTGGTTTCCACTTTTAGTTTGGATAGTATCCACCAGCATGCACCTTTTTTAGAAATGTAATCTTACAACCAATTGACGAAGATAATCAATCTGTATTTCCCACTTCATTCTCACGTCCCAAGTTGCTGATCAGACTGCGTATAATGTGCGGATTGAGACACATTAATGTCAACATGTAGAGACTGAGAGCAGCTTTACTTTAAGAGAAGTGTCTACCTTTCTGAGCGAGAAGACGTTCAGATGGACATCCGTCTCGTGAGCTGTAGTCAAGATAATTGGTCTCAACTCCTGAGGGAAATATAAACGTCTCTTTAGCGGCTAAATGCTCACAGCTCGTCTCTAACTGTCTGCTGTGTGTTGCCGGTAGAGTACAGTGGATTGAAATGTTGTAAAAGAAATCCAGAACATATCGTGCATTATCAGCTCGTAACAGATGTTTGTTTAACTGCGACTGTAGAGCCAACATGGCCGCCGCTGTAACCGCTCAGGGTCAGAGTGTTTGGATGTTCAGAGTCTCTGGTTTCCATCAACTGATCCATTAATTTAAAAAAAGAACTCATGTGATCGACAGTGTTTCCCTCTAATGAAATAACAGTCTGATGGGCTGATGATGTGTGTTTGTGTGTGTGTGTGGTCCGAAACCCTGTGGTAATGACAGGCCTAATAAATGGACTGTTTAAATATACGCGCACACACACACACACACACACACACACACACACACACACACACACACACACACACACACACACACACACACACACACACACACACACACACACACACAGTTAATGGAGCAGTGTGTTCTCTGGTTTTTGCCATGGAGCTAGATGATCATCGCCCAATGACATCCCTCCATGCTGTAAAAACAAGACTTAGTTTTACACAATAAAAACTACCATTGGGCTACAACCAATTATTATTTTCAATATCTAATAATCTACTAAAAAATGTCTGTTAAGCTTCAACTAACAGTTGTTTTCATCGTCATTGTCCTTTAGTGTATAACGTGTCAGAAAATAGTGAAAAATGTCCAATATAGTTCACCAGAATCCAAGGTGCCATCTTTATAGTTTAAAACATTACATTTATTGGGATTTAGGACTGCAATATTAAGGTATTTTCACATAATTACATTATTATTGTCCAGGTTCATGCTTAGGTCTTTAAAATTGTGTTTAATGTCCAGTTTCTCCAAGTCCACGTCGATGTCTTTAAATATCTTGTGATAAAAACCAAAGATATTCACCTTAATTTGAGAATAACCTAAACGAGTATCAAAATAGTGGTGTGTGTTATTTGACTAGTTGTAATGTGTTTTTCAGGTAGAAGGAAATGGGCCGGTAGCTATTAAGGATTGCTGCAAAATTGCTCAATTTGACAAGTGCTGATTTCACGTTTCCCCAACACAGTATTTTCTTTGTAACCATGCAACATAATCAAGTTTAGTATTATAGAAGTATTAAATACAATTGAAAAATACAAGTTTTTACATAATAGACAAAGAAAAACGGATGAATGTATGCCATTGGTTTCATCAACAAAAAAAAACTCAACAAAAGTTTTTAGATACTTAAAGCAAATTTTATTACTTTTTTTCACATCGTTTTCAAACGGAAACATAACGCTGGTTCTGTCTCCAGCTTCCCTCTTGTATTCAGTTCCTCTTCTATTAGATTTAGGACAGTGTTAGTTTGTAATTCTCAGTTTGGTGACGCGACGCCTTCCTTTGTCTCCAGAGAGAGACTCAGATTTACAGAAAGACAGTGAAGGTATCACGCTGTGAAGACATCCTGTTAGCGTGTTAGCATGTTATCTGCTAACAGCACAGGCACGCAGTTTCCAGTGTCCTGTAATTACAGAGGCCGATGCAGTAAAAATTAAAGTGGACGTATTTAAGTACACAGTGGGTTACAGTTCTCAGTGCTTATGTAATTACAGGAAGTGACACAGCAGTACCAACAACATGCTAAATCTACTGTCTTTGTCTTTGGGAGAAACTTGATTTTAGTGGAAGTTTTTACCATTATCCATTAATAAAACACATTTTTAATCAACAAACAAACATAGCAACTGTTGAAATTAGTAATTTAAGTGATGGAAAGTAATTAAGAACATTTACACAGTGAGATACTGAAGTAAAAAATAATATACCGATCTAAAACAGTGAGTTTTGGCAGTTAATAGAACATTGAAAAAGGAATTGTATTTGCAATATGATAATCAGTATTTCTGACACCAATTTAGTTTTGACTCACAATTCCCTTCCAATTACTTTCTGTATAATATTCCTGACTTAAAAGGTAATTAAAAATCCTTTTGTACTTGTGATTTTGATTTGAACGGTCCATTTTCTTCTATTATTTTGACCAACAACTTGAAAATAATCGTCATTTCTTTAAATTATTATATCCCGAAAAAAAAGAAAAGAAAACAAATAAATTGACTTAAATAGGAAGTAAACCTATTTGCGTTGCTATGTCACAATTGGACTTTAGGTAGAATAATAATTCCTTTATAATTGTTAAGTTAAAATATTGTTTCATGTGAATTTCCTTTTTCACTTTCATCTCATTTCAATAGATCAATTAACAGACTAATTGTTCCATCTGCAGATCAGTGGAGCTCTATCTGTTCCCTCCATCAGCATTAATGTCTCAATCTGTCCATCAAGCCCCCGCCCCCCAAACCTCTCTGTCTCCCTCTTATCTCCCCCATTCATCTCCCCCCCCCCCTCACCCTGCAGCCTTTTCTCCACAGGAAGCTGCTCACAATGCGTCTTTGTCGTGTGTTTATTAGAGCCTGAGATTCAAACAGAGCTTCAGTCACAGAGAGGGGGTGAGGAGGGGGTCACAGAGGGGCTCACAGAGGGGGAGACAGAGGCAGATGGAGGTGAGGACGGTGGGTTGGGATTGCAAAAATCATAAAAATATAAAGATACAGTATTTAAAATATTAAACCGGCGTATTCGGCTTTTTGGGAAGTTTTTCCCTCTCTGACTGCATTTAGCAAACTTTTAGTACTTCTTTGCTTTACTTTACATTATCTTGACTTAAAAGTTAAAAAAAGTGACTTTCTTATTTCAAATATTGACTTATTGTCATTTAATTGGGAAGTTATTTAGGTTTGTGTGCATGTAAATGGTCTGCAAAGGCTAACATCCTTGTGTTCCCTCCAGAGGGAGTTTCTCTCACACACACTCCCACCTTTGTTTACTTCCGGAACATACTTAACTAAAGCTGTCAAAAAAATGTAATGTAGTGGAGTTAAAAATGTCCCTTTGTTGAAGCATAAAATGGAATAAGAAACTTATGATAAACCATTAAAAGAGTGCCTACTTCTTCCTTTTATATACAATATATGCCACCATACGTTAACTGGTTGTTTGGGCTTAATGGCTTTAACTGCTTTGTGTACTACTACACGCGATTCTATTGGCTAGCGCTCCAACACATTGTACGTGATAGGCTAAGGGGCGGGACATCTCTAAGAGGTTAACCAATCACAACAGAGCTGGCCAGCTAATCAATCAGAGCAGACTGGGCTCTGGTTTCAGACAGAGGGTGAAAAGAGGTGCTGCAGCACAGGCAGTATGAGAACAATAAAGAGCTTTTTGAACATTAAAGCATGGAGACATGTAGAGACACTACATACTGATATACACCTGAACATCAGCAGGAGAGGACTCTTTAAAGTAGAGACACTACATACTGATATACACCTGAACATCAGCAGGAGAGGACTCTTTAAAGTAGAGACACTACATACTGATATACACCTGAACAACAGCAGGAGCAGACTCTTTAAAGTAGAGACACTACATACTGATATACACCTGAACATCAGCAGGAGAGGACTCTTTAAAGTAGAGACACTACATACTGATATACACCTGAACATCAGCAGGAGAGGACTCTTTACAGTAGAGACACTACATACTGATATACACCTGAACATCAGCAGGAGAGGACTCTTTAAAGTAGAGACACTACATACTGATATACACCTGAACATCAGCAGGAGAGGACTCTTTAAAGTAGAGACACTACATACTGATATACACCTGAACATCAGCAGGAGAGGACTCTTTAAAGTAGAGACACTACATACTGATATACACCTGAACAACAGCAGGAGCAGACTCTTTAAAGTAGAGACACTACATACTGATATACACCTGAACAACAGCAGGAGCAGACTCTTTAAAGTAGAGACACTACATACTGATATACACCTGCACATCAGCAGGAGAGGACTCTTTAAAGTAGAGACACTACATACTGATATACACCTGAACATCAGCAGGAGAGGACTCTTTAAAGTAGAGACACTACATACTGATATACACCTGAACATCAGCAGGAGAGGACTCTTTAAAGTAGAGACACTACATACTGATATACACCTGAACATCAGCAGGAGAGGACTCTTTAAAGTAGAGACACTACATACTGATATACACCTGAACATCAGCAGGAGAGGACTCTTTAAAGTAGAGACACTACATACTGATATACACCTGAACATCATCAGGAGAGGACTCTTTAAAGTAGAGACACTACATACTGATATACACCTGAACATCAGCAGGAGAGGACTCTTTAAAGTAGAGACACTACATACTGATATACACCTGAACATCAGCAGGAGAGGACTCTTTAAAGTAGAGACACTACATACTGATATACAGCTGAACATCAGCAGGATGAGGACTCTTTAAAGTAGAGATACTACATACTGATATACACCTGAACATCAGCAGGAGAGGACTCTTTAAAGTAGAGACACTAGATACTGATATACACCTGAACATCAGCAGGAGAGAACTCTTTAAAGTAGAGACACTACATACTGATATACACCTGAACATCAGCAGGAGATAACTCTTTAAAGTAGAGACACTACATACTGATATACACCTGACCATCAGCAGGAGAGGACTCTTTAAAGGAGAGACACTACATACTGATATACACCTGAACATCAGCAGGAGAGGACTCTTTAAAGTAGAGACACTACATACTGATATACACCTGAACATCAGCAGGAGAGGACTCTTTAAAGTAGAGACACTACATACTGATATACACCTGAACATCAGCAGGAGAGGACTCTTTAAAGTACAGACACTACACACTGATATACACCTGAACATCAGCAGGAGAGGACTCTTTAAAGTAGAGACACTACGTACTGATATACACCTGAACATCAGCAGGAGAGGACTCTTTAAAGTAGAGACACAACATACTAATATACACCTGAACATCAGCAGGAGAGGACTCTTTAAAGTAGAGACACTACATACTGATATACACCTGAACATCAGCAGGAGAGGACTCTTTAAAGTAGAGACACTACATGCTGATATACACCTGAACATCAGCAGGAGAGGACTCTTTAAAGTAGAGACACTACATACTGATATACACCTGAACATCAGCAGGAGAGGACTCTTTAAAGCAGAGACACTACATACTGATATACACCTGAACATCAGCAGGAGAGGACTCTTTAAAGTAGAGACACTACATACTGATATACACCTGAACATCAGCAGGAGAGGACTCTTTAAAGTAGAGACACTACATACTGATATACACCTGAACATCAGCAGGAGAGGACTCTTTAAAGTAGAGACACTACGTACTGATATACACCTGAACATCAGCAGGAGAGGACTCTTTAAAGTAGAGACACTACATACTGATATACACCTGAACATCAGCAGGAGAGGACTCTTTAAAGTAGAGACACTACATACTGATATACACCTGAACATCAACAGGAGAGGACTCTTTAAAGTAGAGACACTACACACTGATATACACCTGAACATCAGCAGGAGAGGACTCTTTAAAGTAGAGACACTACACACTGATATACACCTGAACATCAGCAGGAGAGGACTCTTTAAAGTAGAGACACTACATACTGATATACACCTGAACATCAGCATAAGATGGAGACACAAGTACAAATATCCTCCCACAGATAAAGACTTTCTGTTTGTTTTGAGATGAAATCACGAGTGAAGTTAAAGGACTCTTGTTTGTCAGAACATGTTTTATTATTACTGGGGTATTTATGGGAGATTTACTGCGGAGCAACAAACAAATCTAAATAAGACATTTAGATTTATCAAACTTATGGAAGCTAATTTCTTCCAGATGGAGACAAAATAAATGAAGTGACGTTAATAGAAATATCCATGAAAGTGGAAATGATGAGATCATTAAGTCAAACTGCTGCTGTTAACAAACAACAAATACTTAATAAACAGTGACTTTCTTATTCTATATATTCACTTAGAGAGTGATATTGGACTTGCTATTTATTTGTATGTCTTATAATTTTGACTTGCATTGAATAAGAAATCCTGATTTTACTATCACATGATTTTTCACTTTGAAGTTAAAAAACTGATTAAAATAATTATACTTTTTAATATTACTCTCCAAAGTTTGACGACAAACGTAAAAAATACTCTGATCATTTTGATTTACTGTCTAAAAGATTTCACCCTTAAAATCTTAAAGGACACAAACGATTTCTGACTTAAATAATAATAATAAATATGCTGGCAAAAGTTGACCATTTTGACTGTAAATGTAATATTTTTATCTCCCAATTATCTCTTTTAATGTATATTTTTGACTTGCCATACCTATTATTCCTAATGTGTCATCATATCAATACATTATTCCAATCAACTGAAACACACAGACATGTAGAAGTAAATTAAGAGAGTAAAAACAAGGCAATTGTGATCCAGAAACGGTTGAAAATAAAATAAGTCCAGAATTAACAGCTGTTATGAGTCGGAGGTCTTGTGTTTTGCTGACTCGCTCTGAAGGTCACGTCTTTCCAACAGACTGAGATATTTCCTGACTCAGCAAATTCACAAGCTGCAAAACTGTCAAAAAACACACAGGACTTCCTTTCTTTCTCACTGACTGATGAAAACACTCCCCAGAATATGTCATGTTTCAAAAGGCTTGCATCCTATCAGTATTTTTCGACAAAACTCCAATAGAGTTTGTTCAAGAATATCGATTTCATGATTAATTGAAACAGTTTTAATCCTGATTTTCTGACACACTCAGATCACAGGAACAATCGTTATCTTTGATTATATCACCTGCTTTTCACTTGAAAATACACAAGATTTGACTTACCATTGAGTGGCTTTTCAGAGGCTTATAAACATGTGCACTACCTCATTCCTTTGTCTTGTTTTAACTAGAAAAGTCAGATATGTTTCCAGGTGTTTATTTCATGAGCGCAGGGCTTTAGAAAAATATATTTATCCCTGTCCTTGAACTGAATAACTGAGAATGTTTGAATGCTCATATTTACGATTGTACTGATGGAACATGAAAGCAGCATTAGCTCAGTTTAACTTTCCTACCTTCCAAGGATTTAATGTCAAACACACACACACACACACACACACACACACACACACACACACACACACACACACACACACACACACACACACACACACACACACACACACACACACACACACACACACACACACACACACACACTGTATTCAGCAGGTTGATGGACGGTCCAGTGAAATCGTAGTCCAGTTAGAGAAACTCTATCTGTCTCCTCTGTCTGCCCAGCTGTCTGTTGTCTGCACGCAAACACACACACACACACACACACACACACACACACACACACACACACACACACACACACACACACACACACACACACACACACACACACACACACACACTGGTCCATCTGTCGACCTCTCCTCTCTCCCCCAGCTCAGCAGGCTAATTAACTAATGTGCTGATCTTTCACTGCCTCTTGTGTTAACCAGTGTGTGTGTGTGTGTGTGTGTGTCACACGGGGTTAATTGTTGGGCTCGTCTTACTGTACCTCTCTGTCGCTGCTGGTTTGAAAACCATTGAGAAGACGTCTTGTAACGCTCCGTCTTTCAGCAGAAACTGTTCTTCTGGTGTCTCATTAGCGGCAGTCAGTCGGAGCCGCACTCCTCATCACGGCTGTCAGATTCGTGACTTTGTGAAAGTTAATCTGAGCTCAGCTGTGTCTAGGGTTTTTATTTTTAATGTTTCATCAAAGCAAAGACGTCTCCCAAAAGAGCCTCTTCTTCTTTCCTTCTTCTTCCTCAGATGTATTAATGAAGCTCAGACCTCCACGTGTCTGAAGTCACGTCTCATTTGCCAGATGTAAAATGACACACTGACTCTGTAATTAACACGACAGGGCAGCAGATTACAGAAGTTTGTTTTGTCAGGACTTATTAAAGCTGATTTAAAATCCACCCCAAAAAAGACTTGAGCTCAGATATCAGAGCTGCAGGAATCTGGTTGAACTGTTTCCTCTCAGTAGGAGATCACACCTTCCTGTAGCTTCAACTAAATGTTCATTTCATTGTTGATTATGAGAAGGGCTGCAACGTCGACATTGAGTTGTGCAAAATACTCCCCTTGCAGGACGAGTAATCTCAAAAAGGCAAATAACAGCAACTATGAGATGCAACGACTTTTATGCTGCTTAATACGACGAAACAACCTATCTGAGCAGATTTTTGAGAATCAACCAAAAGATATTGCGGTTTTAAACAACCAAAGAAGACCCCGCTAGGTATTGAACAAAACCTGAAAGGAAAAACATAGAAAAATACATTTTGTCTTAAAACAAAAAGCAAAAAGTCAGTTGGATGATGGCTTTTTCAACCATATGTGTATGTAAAGCCAAAAATAGGAATTGTCAACATAGAGTAAAAACTTCTGTAGTTTTCCATTTCAAAATATACACACAATATACATAACATTTAATTTTTGTAACAATATTGTGCAGTCGTCGTTCTGCCAAATTATCGATCAATCTTTTAGTTCAAGACATAAAATATATTGAATTTATTTTTTAATCAAAAGGCGAAATGTGGGAAATGTTCACACTGCACAAACAGATGTCAAAACAAGTGAACACAATAAAACACGGTTTAGCATTTCAGTTGTAAAGATGATATTGTTGGAGCCCGTTGATTGTTTGCTGTTCGAGGATAACATCTAAAGGTAGTCTCTGGGAATAAGCGGCGAACCTGAGGGCTGTTTTGTTCTCAGAAGCTTGTCACAGATTGTGCCGTGCCGTGTAGGGTCTTGAAAAAACAAGCATCACAAATTTAAAATCAATTGTAGAACGTACTGGAAGCCGCGGTAACGACCTAAAGCTGCACGGTCGTGTTTCCCGACACAAACAAAGAACAGGTCTTTAGATTGGAGCGGATCGATGTGTGTGTTCCTGTTGGATTGGAACGCTCTGATACCGTCTGTGAGGAGGCTTTAGAGCCACTTCACCCTCTGATGGGCTACAGTAGGGTTTCTCACAACTGGTGGGAAATATACTTCAACCAAGACACTCAAAACCGATGTATTGTTTGTAGTAGTATTTAAAAAACAATTTCAAATCATAAAAAATATGGAATATGAAGGCTCACAAAACGGAGCATGCCCATAACAAATATCTTACTGTTAATACAGAATTATATCCATTTCATTTTCATTTATTTGCAGAGTAGGATAGAATATTTGGGAGTTTGTGTGTGCATCGTAAAAAAATAAAGGAATTGGTGTAACTTGATGGAAGGAATCTCGGATCAGAATAATCCTGAAAGCGAAAGTAACGAAAATGTTGAGAGAATTAAAAATATCGGAGAATATAAGAAACACGAGCTGACAGAGGAGAAAGCGAGGCTCTTTGTTTCCACTCTCAGTTTCTCATATTCTCTCTTATTGATTCATGTGCCCATGCTGAAGCCCGATATGAAGCTCTGCTACAGTCGAGGGTTCAATTCCCACCAGGACGCCCACGCTCAGAACATTTCAGCTTTTAACGCAGAAAAAGTCCTTCAGGGAAAGAAAACCCTCCATTTTGTCTCGTTCATGAGTTTAGATTAGGATGAAACTGATTTCACTGGTGTGTGTGTGTGTGTGTGTGTGTGTGTGTGTGTGTGTGTGTGTGTGTGTGTGTGTGTGTGTGTGTGTGTGTGTGTGTGTGTGTGTGTGTGTGTGTGTGTGTGTGTGTGTGTGTGTGTGTGTGTGTGTGTGTGTGTGTGTGTGTGTGTGTGTGTGTGTGTGTGTGTGTGTGTGTGTGTGTGTGTGTGTGTGTGTGTGTGTGTGTGTGTGTGTGTGTGTGTGTGTGTGTGTGTGTAATCAGAGTTGTCAGTCAAACGTAAGCGGAGTAGAAATCACTGCCAGGATGAGAGTGAAGTTTCCATCAGCTCAGTGCTGAAGCTTTATGAGAGAATCAGTGAGAATACAGACAGAAACAGATCAATACCTCTATCTGACACACACACACACACACACACACACACACACACACACACACACACAGCTAATCTCTACACTGTCAGAGAAATCCTGTGAGTGTGATGGAGAGGTTTTTTGTGAATAATGAGGACTAAAAGCTCCATTTCATTCTGGAGACATGTTTTCTTCAGTCTCATGCATATGAAAAGTCAGAATGACTGAGATTGAAGTCAGGATATCGCGGGTAAGAAAGTCTGAATATTGTAGGTTAAAGTCAGGATTTGTTGGTGGATGTCCAAATGATAACACGCAGAATAAACCAGATTGAGAAGGGTTATCTATATAATGTTAGTTTGGACCTTCATTCTTACCAGTCTGTCTAACAGTGTGAATACTAGGTTTTCAGCACGATATGTATTATAGCGATTATCTGGAGATCAATCTGGTTGCTGATATCACAAAGTCTGGCACGATACCTTTTGTTTCAGAGTCTGTTAATCTTTTAATATAAACCTTAAATACACTTTGCTATTCGCTACCAAAGTGCCACCTTTTTCATGTTCAAGCTATGTTTTAATGCTAAGGAACAAGAGGCACTTTGACCAAAATGGCGACACAGACAGGCGATGGGAATTTCAAAATAAAGGCATATGAACCGATATTTACATGCATTCGTTAGATTCTGAAATGTCCCTAACAGGTTCCTGTAGTTGATCACATTATAACACTCTCTCTCTCTCTCGCTCTCGCTCTCTCTCTCTCTCTCTCCCTCTCTCTCTCTCTCTCTCTCTCCACAGCCATGCCCCGTTAAAGCTGCCTCCTCTTCCTCAGTCCTGCAGCAGATCTCCTCCTCTTCCTCCTCCCCTCCTCTCCTCCTCCATCCCTCCATCCTCTCCTCTCTCTCTCCACCATGTTCCCTCTTCCTCACCTCTCCTCCTCTTCCTCCTCCTCTCCCTCCTCTCCTCCCCCCTCCTCTCGGCCCCGGCTCTTCCCCCCCCTCCCCCCTTGGCGACGGGTCGGGTGGTGTTCCGGCCGTTCGACACGTCCCTCACTCACCTGACGGTCCACCGGAGGACGGGCGAGGTGTTCGTGGGCGCCGTCAACCGCGTGATGAAGCTGTCGTCCAATCTGACGGAGATGAGGAGTCACATGACCGGCCCGGTGGAGGACAACGCCAAGTGTTATCCCCCCCCAAGCGTCAGGGCCTGCGCTCACCGGTCAGTACACATGTCTCACTGCTGTCTCGCTGCTCCACCTGTCTGTCTGATCGGCTACTTGTCATTTTTATGCCATAATGCACAGTTAAATTGAAAAAAGTTTTTGACTTACTGAACCCTAAATACAAATTATTATATTTTTAATATTTTAAATATATATTATAAAATACCTTTTTTTAGGAGATATTATAATATTTTAATGACCTGAGAATTCTGACATTTTTAATTAACTTTTTTATGACCTATTATAATATCTACTTTTTGTAGTCTGTCTAGAGCAGGGGTGTCAAACTCAAATACACAGTGGGCCAAAATTAAAAAATGGGTACTAGTCGAGGGCCGGACTGGTTCAATGTTTATTGCAAAACTTATTGAAATGAACTTATTGCACATATTAAACCTGGAACTAACAAAGCTTAAATAATCAGTTGCATTCATTTCTTATGGCTCGATCTGCAGCTTCATTTCTTATGAGTACATTTTCCCACAGGCCAACAACAGCTTCAAAAAAACTATTTCCCTCAAAGAGAAAACCAAACATGCCCTGTTGTCGTGAGAGAAAAAGTGCAGAAGGAAACATCCATTAAACTCAGTTCGCTGCTCTGTGATGCTAGTTCAGATACTTGGCGTCTCATCTTGGGTGCTAGGTCATCAATGTTTGGGGTCAGGCTCTGAGCGGAGGAGACCCTCAGGATGGAGTGAAGGTGCAATATACCGGCGGGCCAGATCTAATAGTCATTAGAAATGATCCTGCGGGCCGAAATTAAATCCACCAAGGGCCTGATTTGGCCCCCGGGCCTTGAGTTTGACACATGTGGTCTAGTAGATCTGTACCAAGTTACATTTATTCACAGCTTTAATCAAGCTTTTTAAATGAAGCTATGAATGTATTTTATTACAGGACAAAAAGTGATTTTACTGATTTAATTAGTTTTATTAAATCAACTTTCTTTGATGAGTACAACTTGAAAGTGCACACCTCTCTTTTTGGGGGAAAGCAAACAACCACAATTATGGTTTTATAGGGGACCTATCATGCTAAATGCACTCTTTGATGTCTTTTATACATAACTATGTGTCCTCGGTGCGTCGGGGAACTCACGCAGCGTCAGAAAATAAAACCCTCTCTTTTCCTCGTACCCAAATATTTTAAAAACGGGGGTACAACGAGCGGATACAGATTTGCTGCCGATATGACGTAATTTCGGATGGTGGACCCACAGAAAGTTGCTATCAGAAACAATGCCTGACGTGTTTTGGATGTAATCTCGTCTTTGTTTACATTAGCAAGCCTCGCTAACACTCAGAGCTAACCTGTACTGGAGAGCACTTGTGGTTCAAAAGCAGGAAATAAAAAAAGGAACTCACCTTGTGATAAACCCGCAAGAGAAAAGGCATTTGAGCTCCATACTGTTTCAGAGATAATCCTTGATGTGGTTTGGAACAGGATGGCGTTTTATCACAGCAGAATTTAACTTTATCTCCGGTAGAATTCTGAGCAGGCATGTCTGAGACCCATAATATATGCCTTAAAATAGCACGATAGGTGCACTTTAAAACATTTGGTTGGATAAAAACATGTTGTGAGTATTGGCAATTCTTAATTTAATCAATCATTTTTTAATTCTTGTGTAGCCTACTGTAGGACTCCAGAGTTATTTGGAACAATCCTTCTTAGCCACTACTGGAATCTAATTTACACTAGAAGACTAATAATATTAATCAGGCCGACTCCTTTTCTGCGACTTTGCACAATCACCAGCTTTAAACAGAATGGATGGACTTGCAAGAAGCCAACCTCCAAAGAAACTGTGCAACATTAACATAAAACGTTTCAAGGTTTTCTGGGTCTTCATTCTCACCTGTCTAACCTCCACCTGTGTCTCTCTCCCCCCCCCCCCCCTCAGACTGGACTCCTCAGATAACGTGAATAAACTCTTACTGGTGGATTACACCGGGAACAGACTGGTGGCGTGCGGCTCCATCTGGCAGGGCGTCTGTCAGTTCCTCCGACTCGAAGACCTCTTCAAACTCGGAGAGCCTCATCACCGCAAAGAGCATTACCTGTCCGGAGCCAGAGAGGCTGATGGATGGCAGGTGAGCATCGGGGGGTCAGTTATATATACATGGACCGGTAGAGAATTAAGAGAAAGATTGTAGGGGACAGACTTCAAAAACAGATGGAAGCAACCATCCTGAATCTCATTGAAACTTTGTTTGAAAATAATCAATTAAATGCTAACTCATGCTACCGGTATATGCAGAGAAGGTCACTTGGGCTCAGAGGTTGCGTTAGACTTTTCGCTGCCCGTCATTTTGACGAACAGGATCGTAAAATTTCAATGATTTGTTCGGCAAAGTTAGGTTTGAACATGGTATCATTTCCTTTTTGGAGGGCATGCATAACACGGAAAAACACCGGAGCCTCGCTGCGGGGAAACTTTGGCGCTGTTCCGAGTTTGTTCTAATCTGTCAAAATGACGGACTGCTTTCAGATTTTTCCGTCATTGTTAAAATAAATCTGTCATAGACGGAAAATATTCAGTTAACGCGACCTCTGCTTGGGC
>JAPTMU010000293.1:158791-264960 GCA_028583405.1 Pogonophryne albipinna
AAAACAAAGTTGTTTTTAGCACAAAATACAGAATTAAATGTGACGTACACGTGCTAATAAGTATCACGCATACATATCATAAGTCTTTATAAAGAAAGGATTTGCAGAAAACATGGAAAAGTGTTTTTATTTTGAAAAACATGATCAAATCTGCTTGAAATGTAGGTTATTGAGGATGCCCTCCTTAGTGTTATTTGCTCAGATAGTCTACAGATTTGATCTTTCACGGCCAACTTGTATATATTTTACTATTTTGCTTCGTTTTGACATGCTGCTGGAACTGAAAAGACGAGATAGTTAAAGTAAATATTATCTTATATATGTTATGTTAATATAGAATTGTTGTTATATTCCTCCTCTAATTGCCCCCCCCCCCTCTCGGGGTGCAGTGGTACGGTCCAGATGGGGGACTGGCTGTGTTGGAGGAGCGACAGACCGATAGGATCCAAGCCGAGCAAGGCTGTGTGTGACCGGGGGAGAAGCGCCGCTCCTGTCCGCTCTCTGATCTCTCTTCTCCGGATTACTCTATCACTTTTTACCGCATGACATTGTTACCTGAGCGGACCCCTCCTGCTGCCATCACCTGACCCCCCTCCCCCTACCCCAGGTGTATGTGAGGAGAAGACGAAATAAATAAAAAGCAAGAAGGAGCTGTGGATTTAAATTACTGATTGGACTTTTCTGCGCCTTTCCCTTCAGGTAAGAGAGTGTGTGGAGGTTTCTGGGTAGGGTAGGTTCTCTCCAGGTCCCGGGTGTTGGAGTTGCTGAAGGGGGGAGTATGTGTGTGGATGTTTGGGGGGAAAACGCCTCGCCTCCCCGCTACATCACCGCTCATCTACTGCATGCTTGGTGTTTTTTTACGCGTGGAAATCTCCCCTTTTCCTCCGTTTTCCCACGCAGTGAGTGGGGGGTTAAGCAACGGGGACCGGGTGGGGTTTTTTTCCCCCAGGTGTAGGAGTTGCTTTTCTCTCAGGGGGATTCTACAGGCATGCTCGCCCTCGGTCCGTGCACCGAGGAGCTCGTCCATTTTAAACGGTACAAATCGGTGCGTAAAAGAGGCTGCAAATGTGTGTGTTTTTTCTGCGTGTGGTTGGAAAGGGGGGAGAGTGGGGGAGGAGGAGGAGGAGAGAGAGGGGGGGGGGATCTGGGAGGTAGCGAGGCTCCAGACGCCGATCCATTAAAGAAGAACAAAGGGGGGAGGCAGCAGAAAAACGTTTTAAATCGCAGCTGAAACGCTGGAAAACCTGTGCACACGTCGCCCGGTGCCGCGCGGACACACACCGAACACACACTGCCCCCAAAGAAGCAAAACACACATTTGTGTTTTCCTGAATCCGCCTTAAAGCCTCCCCTCTCCGTCCATGTGCTGCTCGGAGCTCCATCCTCTGTGCCGGGATCGATCCTTCGACAGGTTATAGATCATCCTCAGATGCTAGGATCGATGCAGATGATCACACACACACACATGATCACTAACACACACACACACACACACACTCAGGCTGTGAGGATTATCATTCTGAGAGCTGTGTGATTTATGATCCGATGCTCACCTGGATGATGCTTAAATCACATTTCATTCAGATTCATCACCTGATGACAGCAGCTGCAATCAGGACTCAATCAGTGTGATCACATGATCAATAAACAGACAGATACAGTAAATATGTATATTTGACAGATAGTTCTCATATCTCTCACTGTCATTATGGATTTTACTTTTAAGTCCCGTTTTATTTTTATTTTGAGATGTTTACGTCTGTTTATTTAGTACTCCTTTTCAACGCCTTGTTTACATGCAGCTGTGACGAAAACATGACCTTAATTAGATCATTAAAGTATATCTTATCTTATATACAGTACATATCAACACTAGAAAGATGTAGAAAATGTATCTATATAACACCCAAACTAAATAAAAGAAAAGACATTAAAACTGTGTATCAACCTACTACAGTAAAAATGTAAAAGACTTTAAAGAGCCTGAGACTAAGATACGGTTGTGCTCCCAAATGCATTACAAATACTCTATGCACAACACCAGAACATATCTATCTCAAACATAATGACAGAAGTCAGAGTACAATGAAAGGAGAATGAAATCCCCCTGCAGGATAACTTCACAGTCAGCGGTCAGCAGTGAGATGAATAGAGACGTGATTCAACAGCCTGAATAAACAAAATGCACGATATTCAGTCGATTACTCCAAGGTTCATTTTGGTGCTGGAAACCCTTGAAAACACCACTTTACATTTGGCAGTAAACTTATCGACACAGAAGACGTATCTTTCCCAATATAAATAATACGTTTTGAAATAAGTTGGAATACACTCCCAACAGTATTCCAAGCTGCTACGTTAAACTTGAATTGGATTGTATTGTAAAAACAGCACAGAAACACTGAGGTTTCTAAGACTGAGACGTACTTTAATGAACCCTAGTTGAGAAATTGTTGTTACAGCAGCAGCAGGTTATCAGGCGTTGCACAGAAGTAGAAAAATACAAAGGTTGTCACGAGAAAGACATATAAATGGAGAATGTATGGCATACTCGGTAAATAATACAGGTTAGAATACCTTATGTTATACCAAGCTACACCACAAAAACACTACGATTACTCCGACTAAGACGTACTTAAATGATCCTAAATTGGCAATTCTTACAGCAGCAGCAGGTTAACAGGGAGGCTGTGGCTCAGTGGATTAGTGTCGTGTGCTAATCTTTGAATCAGAGGATAGCAAGTTCGAATCCCACTGCAGTCAGCATGTCGTTGTGTCCCTGAGACACTTCAGCCCAACTTGCTCCTGTGGAGATTGTCCACAGTATTGAGTATGTAAGTCGCTTTGGATGAAAACGTCTAACATGTAATGTAAGGTTATCAGTCTTTGCACAGGAGTAATTAGACAGATATAAACAGTAGAAAGACGTATCTATGCTTAATGTCTGAAGAACTTCTCTGGGTGTAGTCGGCGATCTGATCAACAAATCTCAGTGTTTAGTCGATCAATCCAGGGATTTTAGTGGAGCTGGAAATCCTTTAAAACACCACATTTCATTTTGCAGTAAATATACACACATCAACAGGAGAAGGATATATCTTGAAATCAGAATACTCACAATAAAGCATCAAGAAATACATTATAATACACTATAATGTACCAAACTACTACAATACACATAGATTTGAAAGCGTTGTAATCAGCGATATGATGACGGATCAATGTAGATATTTGAGAAACACAACTACACGTCTGTACGCAATCGATTCAGGCAAATCTGAAATAGGAGCTGAAATCCTTTAAAAAAAATTCCACTTTAAGATCAAAATGTTTACATGGATTTCAAGCCGCTGAAGAAAAGCGCTTTGATTTAGAATAACGTCACAAAAACTGCTTAAAAAGTAGCTCTTATAGGATGCCAAGTCACCTCTCTGCAGATAATTTGTGTTGTTTTCAGCACAAAAACCTTTCATTTAAGATCAATAGAATAGGAGGGATGAAACCCTCTGTAATGGTCTCACATGCAGCGCACAGTGACATTTGTTCTCTGCTTTTAACCCATCCTAGAGTCTAGCACTAGGAGCAGTGGGCAGCTATTGCACAGCGCCCGGGGAGCAATGGGGAAGGGGGCTGTCCGGTGCCTTGCTCAAGGGCACCACAGCAGGGCAGGAGGTGAACTGGGACCTCTCCAAATAGAAGTCCACACCCCATATCTAGGTCTGTTCGGGGACTTGAACCGGCGACCCTACGGCTCCCAGTCCAAGCCCCTACTGACTGAGCCACTGCCGGACAATGAAGGCGATGAAGAACCAGTGCGATACGTATACTGTGTACAGATTGTAATTTGCTGCAGCTGTGAGGTGCTGGAAAGAGCTTGGGTTGTTTATTCAAACAGCTTGAAATGTACGTTTTATAGGAAGCTTCTTGTACTTAAAACCGGAAGATTTTCCTTTTGTCAGAATGCGTTAATTAAACATAATTTGTGTTGCTTATTCAGGAAAACATCTGCTTTAATGTGAGGGCTGTTAAGCATGTACTGTATATTAAGATGTAGTTTCCACAGATGTAAGGCGCATGAAAAGACCACGTTAAATGTTTCACATACAAGTTTCTGGTAAACATGGCTTAGTTTTGCAAATAAGGTGCTCAGAAAGGGCTTCACATTAAGTGTTTACAAGATGCTAAGAGTACTTAAAACAGGCGACACAGTGTTTAAACTTTGTAGTGTTTTTCCTTCAATTTGTCACCTTTCTGCAGAATGCCATCACGAAACATCATTCGTGTTGTTTATAGCACAAAAACATCAAGTTGCATGTTATGTAGAAGTGCTTTTTAGCATCATGCGTACCTATACTGTATATAAGATGTGAGGTGCTGGAAATCATTGAGTGTTTTCAAGGCTTCCCAGCACACGTAGAAAAATGCTTAAAGGTCCCATGTCATGGCCATTTCTACTGATCATAGTTCCATTGTTGAGGTCTACTAGAATACATTTACATTGTTCAATGTTCCAAACTCACATTGGTTTCTAATACAGCATCTCTGTAAAGTATGTGGATTCACTCTCTGTCCTACACGGCTTGTTGGAGCTCCTGCCCCCCCTCCCTGTGAGCCCACTGTGCTCTGATTGGTCGGGACGTTGCTGCGAGGAGCGGACAGGCTTCCGGGTCGGCGATACAGCGAGAACAAGCGAAACTCATCCTGAGCACACACACACTCACAGCCGAAGTAAAAACAATAAGTGTGGCTTGATATTGAGAAAGAAAAAGGTTTATAGCGCTGTGAGAATGGGTCTGTGGAGAGCATTCCTCCGCCATCCCAACTCGTCTATTACCAGCGTTCAGGGAGCTCAATGCAAGTCAATGGGACTCCCTGTTAGTTAGCCAAGGGGTCCTGGTGTGTGAGGAGCTCCGCGGATTGGTCCATTTGGGCCAATCCGGTCATTTGTTGTTGATCTGGGTGTTCACACGTCACAGAACCCAGGAAGCAAACTATGGAAAAAGAGAAATGTCCAACGAGGCGTTCTGGAGCAGCACAGACAGGTCTTCTCTGTGTTAGTTTTACTCGCTACAGGGTGTACTTTGAGGGTTTGTGACTCTGCAGACCGTTACATGCAGAAAAACCTTCATAACACAAGGGGACGGGTAATAACCGGAAAAGCGTGACATGGGCCCTTTAACACCACAAACAAGTCAAGTAATAGAGGATGCTTAGCGTACATACTGTGCTAACAGGTGACACAGGAAGATTTCCTTTTAGTTTGTCGCCTCACACAATATCTATTGCTTATTGAACAAAAACATCCAATTAAATGTCATGTTTAAGTGCCATTTAGCATCATGCACACACATACTGTTCATAAAGATGTGATTGGCCACAGCTGTGCAATGATGGAAAAGCTTAAAAACACCACATGAAAAATTAAGTATTTCAAGGATTTTCCGCCTCCGTAGAGAAGTGCTTTATTTTGATAAACATGCTTAAAATGTAGGTTAGATAGTATAGTGTAAACAACTGGTGACACGTCTCCAAGATATCTTTTTTGTATCACTTTGTTGTTGTTGCACAAACAATGTAATGTGACGTAGAAGTGCTCATCAGTATCATGCACATATACCATATATACAGATGTAGTTCACCACATGAGATGTTGGTGCTGGAAAAGCCTGACAATGCACCTTGAAAGTGCTTGAATGTGACTGGAAAAGGAGCAGGAAGCTTGTCAATGAGTGATCAATATGCGATGTTGTGTGATAATGAATGAGGAGGTTGTAAATGAGGCAGCAGGTGAGACCCAACAGACGTTCAGCTGATCAATGATCCCATCGATCAGGTGAATAATAAAGGAGACGAGATGGAGATTTATTTTGAATGTGAACGTGAATAACACAACAAGCTTCTGATTGTATGGAAGTAAAGAAGTGCGTTAATCTTATCTTTACTCAATTGTATTGAAGTGCAGTAAATGAGAGGTGAATACATTGTTGGGATTTTTTGATTTAGCTCCTCTATTGTGTATATTTTTAGCTTGAGGACGTCACTTTGGAATTAAAGAGTCCTCTCCTGCTGATGTTCAGGTGTATATCAGTATGTAGTGTCTCTACTTTAAAGAGTCCTCTCCTACTGATGTTCAGGTGTATATCAGTATGTAGTGTCTCTACTTTAAAGAGTCCTCTCCTACTGATGTTCAGGTGTATATCAGTATGTAGTGTCTCTACTTTAAAGAGTCCTCTCCTGCTGATGTTCAGGTGTATATCAGTATGTAGTGTCTCTACTTTAAAGAGTCCTCTCCTGCTGATGTTCAGGTGTATATCAGTATGTAGTGTCTCTACTTTAAAGAGTCCTCTCCTACTGATGTTCAGGTGTATATCAGTATGTAGTGTCTCTACTTTAAAGAGTCCTCTCCTGCTGATGTTCAGGTGTATATCAGTATGTAGTGTCTCTACTTTAAAGAGTCCTCTCCTGCTGATGTTCAGGTGTATATCAGTATGTAGTGTCTCTACTTTAAAGAGTCCTCTCCTGCTGATGTTCAGGTGTATATCAGTATGTAGTGTCTCTACTTTAAAGAGTCCTCTCCTACTGATGTTCAGGTGTATATCAGTATGTAGTGTCTCTACTTTAAAGAGTCCTCTCCTGATGATGTTCAGGTGTATATCAGTATGTAGTGTCTCTACTTTAAAGAGTCCTCTCCTGCTGATGTTCAGGTGTATATCAGTATGTAGTGTCTCTACTTTAAAGAGTCCTCTCCTGCTGATGTTCAGGTGTATATCAGTATGTAGTGTCTCTACTTTAAAGAGTCCTCTCCTGATGATGTTCAGGTGTATATCAGTATGTAGTGTCTCTACTTTAAAGAGTCCTCTCCTGCTGATGTTCAGGTGTATATCAGTTTGTAGTGTCTCTACTTTAAAGAGTCCTCTCCTGCTGATGTTCAGGTGTATATCAGTATGTAGTGTCTCTACTTTAAAGAGTCCTCTCCTACTGATGTTCAGGTGTATATCAGTATGTAGTGTCTCTACTTTAAAGAGTCCTCTCCTGCTGATGTTCAGGTGTATATCAGTTTGTAGTGTCTCTACTTTAAAGAGTCCTCTCCTGCTGATGTTCAGGTGTATATCAGTATGTAGTGTCTCTACTTTAAAGAGTCCTCTCCTGCTGATGTGCAGGTGTATATCAGTATGTAGTGTCTCTACTTTAAAGAGTCCTCTCCTGCTGATGTTCAGGTGTATATCAGTATGTAGTGTCTCTACTTTAAAGAGTCCTCTCCTACTGATGTTCAGGTGTATATCAGTATGTAGTGTCTCTACTTTAAAGAGTCCTCTCCTGATGATGTTCAGGTGTATATCAGTATGTAGTGTCTCTACTTTAAAGAGTCCTATCCTGCTGATGTTCAGGTGTATATCAGTATGTAGTGTCTCTACTTTAAAGAGTCCTCTCCTGCTGATGTTCAGGTGTATATCAGTATGTAGTGTCTCTACTTTAAAGAGTCCTCTCCTGCTGATGTTCAGGTGTATATCAGTATGTAGTGTCTCTACTTTAAAGAGTCCTCTCCTGCTGATGTTCAGGTGTATATCAGTATGTAGTGTCTCTACTTTAAAGAGTCCTCTCCTGCTGATGTTCAGGTGTATATCAGTATGTAGTGTCTCTACTTTAAAGAGTCCTCTCCTGCTGATGTTCAGGTGTATATCAGTATGTAGTGTCTCTACTTTAAAGAGTCCTCTCCTGCTGATGTTCAGGTGTATATCAGTATGTAGTGTCTCTACTTTAAAGAGTCCTCTCCTACTGATGTTCAGGTGTATATCAGTATGTAGTGTCTCTACTTTAAAGAGTCCTCTCCTGCTGATGTTCAGGTGTATATCAGTATGTAGTGTCTCTACTTTAAAGAGTCCTCTCCTGCTGATGTTCAGGTGTATATCAGTATGTAGTGTCTCTACTTTAAAGAGTCCTCTCCTGCTGATGTTCAGGTGTATATCAGTATGTAGTGTCTCTATTTTAAAGAGTCCTCTCCTACTGATGTTCAGGTGTATATCAGTATGTAGTGTCTCTACTTTAAAGAGTCCTCTCCTGCTGATGTTCAGGTGTATATCAGTATGTAGTGTCTCTACATGTCTCCATGCTTTAATGTTCAAAAAGCTCTTTATTCTTCTCACATTGCCTGTGCTGCAGCACCTCTTTTCACCCTCTGTCTGAAACCAGAGCCCAGTCTGCTCTGATTGGTTAGCTGGCCGGCTCTGTTGTGATTGGTCAACTTGCTTATAGATGTCCCGCCCCTTAGCCTATCACGTACAATGTAGGAGAACACAGGGATTTTAGCCTCTGCAGACCATTTACATGCACTAAAACCTATAACACACACTACAGGAAAGGGACACTCCAAAAAGCAGAAGAGGACCTCTTTAAGGAAACTCCAACATCGCTTTGACTATTTTCTCACAAGCAAAGCTAAACATTTCATTAATATATGAAAAAGACACTCTGCAGAATAATTGAGTGGAAATCAGCGGTACTTGCAGGTTGGATTATATGTGTCTGTATTTAAACGGGAAAATGGCTTCTCTGAGATTAGAACGCTCGTTTATAGGAGCGTCCAGAGCAAAATAACAGCGCCATAAAAAACCTCACAGGTTGCAGAATAGATAAAGAGGAATCACAATTTACAACGAAGAGGAAAAGGAAATAACAGCAGGGAGATAAAACACCATGAGAAGGAAAACAGGTTGAACAAATGATGAATAAAATACTAAAATTGGCAACGATCATGACTAAAATATATCCTAATGTTTAAAATAATTACATTTTAAAACCCTGTGTGTTTGAGTGAGTTTGTTTCTTTTTCAAGACACGCATTGAGGAAATTTGTCAAAATGTGTCAAACAAAGCTTCTGTCTCTTCTAACCGCATCCATTACATCTGGGTTTGATTAAGTCAGACTTTTGTTGATGTGAGGCGACCATGTTTGTTTGTTATGATCTCTAATTATTCACAGTATGTTGTGCTGCATGCTGTGTAGGAAAGTTGCTATAAATACAATATACTTTATTGTCCTTGCAAAAGATAAAAAAGCATACGTACATAGCACACAATGAAAGACAAGAAAATATGAACACATGACTTATGTACATATAGTTTCTCAATGTCGAGGAAGGCTGCTCCAGAGCCACTATTTCAAGCATACTACGTCATCGAGTGCCGTCGAAGGACTGTTCCAATGTCCAGCATACTTGGAATTCTACCGAGCCCGGCGTACTTCGTTTGGAGACATTTCGAGGCTGCACATGTGTAGACTCCGCGTCCTTAAAATCCCCACAATGCTTAGCGCACGGACCAATTTCCCCAAATCTGTGGCGGTAAATGTAAGGCGGGGCCTCTCATATGACGCACACTTGCTCGCCTGTTCCACTCTTCTTTTTTCCGAATGCCAGGAAGGATTCTTGCCTAGCTTCTGAAGCAAGTGACTCGGAAGACATGTGCTACCAAGCAAGCGTCCTCGCGATTGAGAAACACCCACAGTTTACACATATCCAACAAACTAGGGCTGCTCGATTATGGCAAAAATCATAATCTCGATTATTTGGGTCAATAATTGTAATTGCGATTATTAAATGCGATTATTCATTGACTTTGAAAACATCCATTTATTGTACTTTAAAACAAATACAAATAATAATTTGAACTTTTTAGCTCTTGAATTATACGTTCAGGTTAATCAACTGAAAAACCAATACAAAATAAAAAAAATTATACATTCATATTTACATTTAAATAAATAATAAATACCAATAAACAAGATCAACAAACATGTAGCCAACATTTTGGTAAAACATATTCAACATATTCCACTCAGTTAAACATTAAAGGCTGGCCCACCGTCATGGTCCAGAAGTTACAGGAAATAAATGTTGAACTACAATTTAAGACCAAATAAAAATGTTTTGGCCGCCATGGCAACTGCTGGTAGGGCTGCTCATGTCATCTCTTAAAGATGTATTGCTAGAACATACTAACAATGGCGACCAATTGCAAAACCCTGTGGCCGACATTGAAACTATTACATCTGTGTGTTGGAAAGCTTAATGGACATTGGCAGGACTGAGTGTTGTGCCTCAATAAGATAAGTAGTAGTAGTATTCGTTTATTAGTCCCCGAGGGGAAAATGGGTTGCAGCACATCACAGAGGCATTTAAAAAGTTAAGACAATACATCACTAACAACAACATAGACACGGATAAAAACAAACAGACATAAGAAAACCAGATATCGGCAGACATGACAAGCGGCCTATAGCAGGCCCTCATTTGCGAAATAGGGGGGACAGGGCCAGACCAGCTGAGTAAACAGTGCGTCCTAGCCATCATTTGTTCAGGAGTTTGATGGCTTGCGGGACGAAAGACAGCCGAGATCTGTTCTTTTTTAAATAAGGGGCACGATATCTCCGCCCGGATGGCAACAGTTCAAAGTAAGAGGCAAGAGGGTGCCTCAGGTCACTCACAATATTGTGTGCCAATTTTAAAACTCTGTCCTTGTATAAGCATTCTCTATTAGCAAATGAGATTCCTGTCAATTTACTGGACAATGTTACAAAAACATTGAAACTGCTGAAGATTAAATTAATTAGATTTATCATCAGAGCATAAACGAGTCAGAAACGCCACGGACGCAACAAATAGATTATTCTTCAGATCATTGTTTTTTAAGTAATCTATAACTTCACAGTAGGGCTGCTCGATTATGGCAAAAATCATAATCTCGATTATTTGGGTCAACAATTGATATCACTATTATTAAAAACGATTATCCATTTACTTTGAAAACATCCATTTATTGAAGAAGTAACAGTTGATTACCCTGAACTTTAAGTATAATTCAACTAAATTTTTTTTTTTTTAAATCGTTTTATTTCGATTACGTTGTTTTCGTAATCGTTGCAAGCCATAATCGTAATTACGATTTAAAATACGATTAATTGAGCAGCCCTACTTCATAGTCTATTAAATGTTGAAAAATGTCAAAGAATTACGATCAGGTGGTTCCTTTGCTCGACTTAAAGTCCAAACACGACAACATATTGGACTTTTCAGAGCGATGTGGACATAAACACAGGAAGTCTTTCATTGGGGACGCTGGAAATACAGAATATTGTGATTTTACTTCAATTGTTTTTCAGGTTGATTGGAGGCAGACGTTTATTTGATGCGAGACTGTGTTTATTTTGCAGAAACACAACTGTATGTAGAAGAAGCACGTCATACTTAATGTGCTGTGTTTGTCCCGCTGTCAGTAGCTCCGTTTACACGAAGTCTGTGAGTCCAATAACAAACAGACGGAGCAGAAATATATCGTATAAACTGTTGGAGGCGCGGACGCTTCACTCTGTTTGAAACATCTGCAACAAAGTGCTGATGATGTTTTGACAGACGGACGCTTGTTTCTCCTTTTCATCACCCACATCTGCACGGATTTAACGACATTCCCATCCGTCTTTACCCTTCTCTGTGTTGACGAGCTAACGTTTAGATTATGTATTTATTTCACAAGGACCACGCATACAAATACTTTAATCTCAGAAAAGAGAAGGGATGAATTATGCCAGATTTTCGCTAATAGCTAATTCCCATCTGCAGTCTTTAGGCAGGTTCATAACTATCAACAAACACTACAAACATTTCATAATCTCTATCACACAAACAATTATAAGACATGATTTAAGTACAGGTCAATAAAATAATACATAGTACAGTTAAAATATAATATTACAATACAGTTCAAATTGAAAAACTCAGATTACAGTGTAGTTAATGTTGGCTTGGTATCAATTGATTTGCACGTTAAGAGAACGTTAAAGTCAGTCCAGCACGCTAATATAAGATGGTTGATTATTAGCATGTTAGCTTTCTCCTTGTAAGCATATTCCGAGTGGGCTTGTGCACAGACAGCAGGAAATCAATAACAAAGTGAAGAGGTCAGAGGTCACGCTCTCTGACTCTACATGGCTCACATTACTGCCCTCCTGTAGAAACCTTGTCACTCCGGTTTCATGTTGCACTCGCATCGTGCATATTCCTGCTTTAACGGAATACCTGAAGTAACCGTGCACTAATGGGCATGTTGTAGCATAGCATGTAGCATAGCATGTAGCACCGGAGCAATGTTTGCATTGGATTGAATGGAAATTTATTATTATTATTATATAATTGAAATACAACATATTTACATCCAACAAAACACACATACAGGAAAACATGTAATATAGCAACATGGTTTAGGTCAGGAAATAAAAAAAAATGGATCAATAAAATAATAATCAAAGTAAGAATCAATTTGATCGAATGACATTTTTAATACAGTTTTTGACCAAGAAAAGCAACTCTTCTGAAATAACCACAAACTTATGCACATTAAATATCGTAGCATGTGGCGTTGGACAGTCGGTCGCACTGTGATAAAAGACAGGTTTAAAAAAAGACATGGAGGTCAAAATATTATAAGATATTGTAATTACAACACGGTTTAGGTCGGGATCTGGGAAATGACATTTCAGTCTTCTGGCAATGAAAGGCTTTTAGTTTAATCTTTGGACTCGGGTTAAGGTATGAAGTATTTAACTTAAGGTTAAAAGCCTCAAGTAAAGACACAAGTCATTTGTTTGAAAGTCTCAAGTTATCACTCAATGTTGTGTCCTTAGCCCACACCTCTGCAAACACACATTAAACCGTGGAACATAAGCACAGTAAAAAGACAGAAGATGTCAAACACGCTGAATAATGCGTGTAATTCAGAATGTACTTCCATGCTGCTGCTCGAAGAATAAAGTGAACATAACAAAGTGTGTGTGTGAGTATTGCATGTGATGGATTGGGAACTTGAACCTGTTGCTCCTCATTTTTGAAACCCGCTTCCCGTCACATTCCTCTCGGGGAGGATGGTTTTGGATTTGATACGACGGACTTGGCTCAGAAATAGGAGAGGAATCAAAAACTGGTGTATGCCCTCAGAGAGATGCAGGAAAGCTGCCCTGTGTGTGAGATCAGATGCAGTTAAATTCTTCTAAACGCTGATAAAAGATAACCGAAATATGTCCGAGGGCTTTTAGTTCTGATGCATTTCATTTTTAAGTTGATTCCGGATTTTTTATTTAAATAACTTGTTACCGTCAGCTGAAACTGGAGCCTCGTGTTTCCACACTGAGCTTCCCTGATTCATCACACATCACTTTTTCCATGCATCTGTGTGAGTGTGTGTGTGTGTGTGTGTGTGTGTGTGTGTCACCAGTGTCAGTCTGGTCTGTAGTTCACCTCCGGAGGGAATTGAACTTTCAACCCCTCACAGCCGACATGCCACACATGACACAGTGTGTGGGGGGGTAAATGTCAGCTGCAGTGTGTGTGTGTGTGTGTGTGTGTGTGTGTGTGTGTGTGTGTGTGTGTGTGTGTGTGTGTGTGTGTGTGTGTGTGTGTGTGTGTGTGTGTGTGTGTGTGTGTGTGTGTGTGTGTGTGTGTGTGTGTGTGTGTGTGTGTGTGTGTGTGTGTGTGTGTGTGTGTGTGTGTGTGTGTGTGTGTGTGTGTGTGTGTGTGTGTGTGCGCGCGTGTGCGTGTAGAAGTAATGGGATTTCCTCAAGAACGTCCCAGTTTTCCTGCTATTGGAAATCCATCACTGCTGTTTATTATGGGATATTGATCAAATGTGTGTGTTTGACCTTGTGTGTGTGTTCTACATTCAGCCGAAATCAGGTCAGCTTCTTACGTGTGTGTGTGTGTTCCAGACATCAGCTAGATTGGTTTGTGTGTAATTGAATCCAAAGCACTTTGTCTTCCTGTAACTCCCACACACACAATCAGACGTCAATGTTTGTTAGTATACAATTAGTCTCAAGAATAAATATACACACACACACACACACACACACACACACACACACACACACACGCTGAGTCATGGATAGAGTCAGCGCTGAGGAAGTGTTGAGTCAGCAGAAAGACAGACTGATATGATATTTTCAGCCAGCAGTGTTTCACCTCTGAATCTCTTTGTGTGTGTGTGTGTGTGTGTGTGTGTGTGTGTGTGTGTGTGTGTCTGTCTTCCTGTCTGTCTTTCTTTGTAAAATAAAGTCTCTCATATTTATGATGTCAAATCACAACTATCACTGAACCAACACACACACACACACACACACACACACACACACACACACACACACACACACACACACACACACACACACACACACACACACACACACACACACACACACACACACACACACACACTCAGGATGAGCTGAGGAACAGGCAGGAAACAATCGGCTGACACCCTTCACTTCCTCCCTCGATGCCTTCTGACCTCCAACAGCTGGACAGTGTGTGTGTGTGTGTGTGTGTGTGAGAGACTCATCCTTACAGAGGTCAGGGTCAAACACATACATGTGTGTGAGCGTACATACTTGTGTGTACTCAGTGTGCTTGTGTTCACAAGTGTGTTTTGTGTCCCTCTACCTTCAAACTGTCAAGTTAACACACACACACACACACACACACACACACACACACACACACACACACACACACACACACGCAAACATAATAAATATACAGAAGTTAATAAAAGAGGATATAAATCCCCCGCCTCATTAATTGTTCCTGTGATTGCAGAAAATGAAGAGGAGTTATTCTGTGGTGCTTCGTCTACATCTGTTTCTTCCAGATGTTCAATAAGAAAACACATCTTAGAAAATGGATATCACATTATAGATGTGCACATTATCCATTAGATGATAACAGCTTAACACACAGAAGGGAATACTTTGCACTGAGCGAGGACAACACCATCATTCAGTTAAAAGGAATTAAAATAATGAGTACATAATAAAGTGTTGATTTCTGCAGTGCCTTTAAAATGTACCTGAACTCAACATCTTTCTTAATTATTTGAGCAAATGGTTAATTATTTGTTGCATCGTCAAAGAGCTCAAAGTCATGTGCAAATGTGAGAAATTCTGTTGGATGTTATCTGTGTTTATTGAGCTTAAAATCCATGTATTATTACATCATTATTACATAATGTATTGCTTCATAAAGTTGGTACATCGGAGGCTTTAGACTCTCTCACTGTGTTTGCATCAGCTTGCAGATTGCGTCTTGTTCACAATGCTTTATTTCATTCTGAGAATTAAATCTGTCGACTTTATTATATATCGTAGCATGTGGCGTTGGACAGTGTTAGAAATTAAAATCAATGTTGATATGGCGTAATTTGAATTAAATACACTATTTAATTTAAATCAGTTTTATTCTGAAAAACCGGAAGTTCACACTATTAACTTAATACTTTTATTCTGAAAATTCTTCACTTCCGGTTAGCATTAGCATGTGGCGAAATGCTACGTTTTCAAACCGTGAATCGAAGGTGAAATGACATGTGATGTTGTACACTGAGCACACTGGGTTTAGCACTCTTATTGTAGCTGAATAACGTTTATCAGGGAATTTTTAAATAACCACAGACACCAGAATGATGTAATTTAGCAACAGAAAAAGGCAGGAATTGCATTGGACCCGCCCCCCACGACGCAGGCCAATAGGAGAAGACCTCAGCTGACAACAGGAAGGGCAAGCCAAGAATTGATCTCTTTGTCACTGTCATCTATGACTGTCACTACCATGGATGTATAATAGAGAACCGCAGTGACGCGTCCTAAAACCCGGAAGTAAGTTAGCATTTTTACCACGTCCGGTTCCTTCGCTAAAAAGCAATGGGATCTCTCCATAGGATTTAGGAAAATAGCTGGAAATAAGGTCTGTGTTTGACACAAATTGAAGAGACGGATCACGTTTTGTTCTAGGACATTAAATCCATCAGCAGTGACCCCGCTGGTGATTTCTGAAGAGTTGACGTGTCTGAAAAACGATGGTTGTTACCAAGTGGCTGAATAGGACTACAGAAGTTGTGGAGGCCGTTTTACGTCATTACGCCGAACACGTAAACACTCCTCTAAGTAAGTTTGCCCTGTTCTGCTTGAAAGCAAGTTCCTGCCTCCTGCAAACTGTTCAAACAAACGCTTCAACTCGTTCCATTTAGAATCTGTATGTTTGAATATGGATCTTAAGTTGGCGTGACGTTGAAGCAGCGACCCTGCTGTAGTTCCTTTATAGCATCACGTTAGCATTTTGCTTCTTGCGACTAGATTTATGCTTCGAAAATGATAAAAATAGGGTAGACATGTGGAGATTATCCAGCTGAACAAAACGTGATCCGTCTCTTAAATGTGTTTCAACCACAGACCTTATTTCCAGCTATGGAGAAATTGCATTGCTTTTTGACGAAGGAACCGGAAGGAGTTTACTTCCGGGTTTTAGGACGCGTCACTGCGGCACTCTATGAGAACTGGATACAGCGTGGGAGGCGGGGCCTCATTCATTCCTATGAGAGTTGCTCATTAGTGCATGTTGATAAAATTGCCCAACTTTTGAGAGAGTGAAACGTCACAGATTACCCGGCATGCCTGAGAAGTATCCGTATGTGCGCTCATTGCGCATGCACAACTTTAACCAAAATGCTCGTTCACATCAAGCACGTCAACTTGCGTACACGTAACAGCACCGCACGTTCATGACAGCATGGTAATGGATTTGTTATAATGATGGATTTGATATTAACGAGGCGGCAGCTAGCGGCTAGCTAGTAATTATGCTAATGTACACATCAATCGTTATGTACTTATATTACGCTGTAACAGGATCTAGTGATATCCAACAGAGCTTCATTTAGCATGAAAGAATTATTGCACTGTGTATATATATATATATTAGGGCTGTCAGTCGATTAAAATATTTAATCGTGATTAATCGCAAATTAATCCCGTGGGTTAGATGCGCGTTCATAATGCAGAGGGGAATAACTCTCAGAATAACGTTATTAGCACATTATTACAACTTGAGGAACGAATGTTTTTAATAAGGGCTATACAAGTGTTCATACTGGGTAGTTTATTTAGTTTAAAAAAAATTATCCAACGATTTACAGACCACTCTTTCCCCATGGCCGTGCCTGGCAACCAAACTGAAGTGTAGTACCGCCGTTTGGCCACAACAAATATTTTCATCTGAGTCCGGCGCACTTCCTGGGGGCTTGGTCACTACCCGATCCGTCCCCCTGCCCGATCTGCAGTGCGCATGTGCGAGATGGTCCGCCATATTGGAGAACTCCGGACGGCAACCCAAGTAGGACACTTGACACAGTGGCTTTTGGCAAAGCTGAAAAAGAAAACTCGAGAGAGATGAGTTATAGTTATTACAACGTGACTTCACTATTAT
The DNA here is from genome assembly GCA_028583405.1 of Pogonophryne albipinna. Taxonomy (NCBI): domain Eukaryota; kingdom Metazoa; phylum Chordata; class Actinopteri; order Perciformes; family Artedidraconidae; genus Pogonophryne; species Pogonophryne albipinna. Next base: position 176,092 of record JAPTMU010000293.1, read on the forward strand.
TTAACAACTCTTTTTATTGGGTTCTTTTATTTGGGGTTAAGTACATTGTCAGAATAAGTGAGGAATGAATTTAACTTCTGTTAGACAGCTATATGCCATACATTGTTGCATACATTCACAGTAAATATTTATTCAGTATGATAGCTATCTAACAATAGTTCTCCAATATGGCGGACCATCTCGCACATGCGCAGTACAGATCGGGCAGGGGGACGGATCGGGTAGTGACACTCTTCACCCCCTGACCTGGACTGACCGGTCGCATGAGGAGAGCGCCTTCAGTCGCACACCACCGCATCTTTTGTGTAATTAAATGCGGTTAACTTTTATAAGCTTCCCTTGACTCTTTTCAGTCTCTCCTGCCTTCAGGGTTCTAGAATACACTAACAACAGTCGGTCGCACTGTGATAAAAGACAGGTTTAAAAAAAGACATGGAGGTCAAAATATTATAAGATATTGTAATTAAAACACGGTTTAGGTCGGGATCTGGAAAAATGACATTTCAGTCTTCTGGCAATGAAAGGCTTTTAGTTTAATCTTTGGACTCGGGTTAAGGTATGAAGTATTTAACTTAAGGTTAAAAGCCTCAAGTAAAGACACAAGTCATTGGTTTGAAAGTCTTAAGTTGAGTTGCAAGACTTTTTATTTAATTGTAGTCTCAAGTTATCACTCAATGTTGTGTCCTTAGCCCACACCTCTGCAAACACACATTAAACCGTGGAACATAAGCACAGTAAAAAGACACAACAGAAGATGTCAAACACGCTGAATAATGCGTGTAATTCAGAATGTACTTCCATGCTGCTGCTCGAAGAATAAAGTGAACATAACAAAGTGTGTGTGTGAGGAACCAAGAGGCAGTTCTTAAACGTATTGCATGTGATGGATTAGGAACTTGTCACATTCCTCTCGGGGAGGATGGTTTTGGATTTGATACGACGGACTTGGCTCAGAAATAGGAGAGGAATCAAAAACTGGTGTATGCCCTCAGAGAGATGCAGGAAAGCTGCCCTGTGTGTGAGATCAGATGCAGTTAAATTCTTCTAAACGCTGATAAAAGATAACCGAAATATGTCAGAGGGCTTTTAGTTCTGATGCATTTCATTTTTAAGTTGATTTTATCTACAAAATATTTTCTCGGTTAAAAAGCCAGAACCATTAGCAGGTAATGCAAAATGTACTCCTGCTGAAGATCTGCAATGCATTATGGGAAAGTTAAAGGTGGGGTAGGTAATTTTGGAGAAACCAGCTTGAGTGCGCTTGAATGTGAAAATACACAACCGGAACAAATCTGCCACTTCCTCACAGAGCCCCTCCTCCAACACACACGAACGCGCACATGACCAATGAGGGCACGAGATAAGTTTGTGCACAGATGGAAGGCTGACAGGCAGGTAGGCCATCCAGTTACTTTAGCCGGCTCAGATGATTGGTCGTGCTTTTTACAGCGCCACGGCTTCCACAGATGACATTTTTTTTATTGTCAAAGCACTTAAGATATTCATTGCTATCGGGATGTTAAGAGCATTCCATGGAATATAACAAGTGTTTCTGAAGTGAACCTACCCCTCCTTTAAGTATCTCCTGTTAGCTAACTTGCTGTACATGCTAATCCAGTAAACAGACTTTTTTCATGAACACAAAATCTACTCGCTATGCATTTGGATCCCAGTACACACACTGTTGTTTACATCATATTTAGTATTTGGGCTGCACAATTAATTAACATTTCTATTTAAATCGCAATATGAACTAGTGCAATATCCACATCGCAGTCAATGCAACAATTGTGTAAATAAATATCTGAATGAAGTATTGAAGAGCTGCGGAGAAGTCCCAGTCTTCTATAGATTTAATTAAAACATCCTCGTTTGGTTCAGATCCTTTAAAAAAATGTATTTCAATGATCATTTGACTTATGCTTCTTATATAGCAAGACACATCTCAGTTGCAATATCCCTCAAAATATTCACAATTTGTGTTTTTCCCAACTCCTGCTCCTACTTAGTTTGAATAACATGTTGATATTGTATCAGACTACTGGTATACATGAACGTGTGTGTGTGTGTGTGTGTGTGTGTGTGTGTGTGTGTGTGTGTGTGTGTGTGTGTGTGTGTGTGTGTGTGTGTGTGTGTGTGTGTGTGTGTGTGTGTGTGTGTGTGTGTGTGTGTGTGTGTGTGTGTGTGTGTGTGTGTGTGTGTGTGTGTGTGTGTGTGTGGGTGTGTGGGTGGGTGGGTGGGTGTGACTTAATCCTTGGAGTCCAGGGTCAAATGCATGTATGCACCAGTGTGTTCACATCCTGTGTGTGCATAATTGCATGCTAGTTATGTGTGTGTGGCATCATGCTGCAGCTGTTAAGCCATAGAAATGCTTTATGAACCAGCAGGGACACATAGACTGCCTGTGTGTGTGTGTGTTCATGGTGGAGTGCAACATTTCTGCTCATTTTTAGCCGTTAAAGGACAATGCCGCAGTTTTCTTCTTCACATTTCTGCTCATTAACATTTGATACTTTTATGGCAATTTTCCATAAAGTCGTCCTTCTTCTCTGAAACGTCTAAAAACATGTTCAGACTGTGTGTTTTACTTAAATGCTCCGCAGGAATGTAAAGTACATGTGATTTGTAGTAATTGAGTGAAAACATGTGAAAGCAGTAGTTTGGTGTTTTAAGCGCAGACACACAGACTGCGGGACGTTTCATTTTCTTATTGTCACTTTTGGACGTTTCAACACAAACGTCTCCGCGTCTCTGTTTGCTTTCTAAACCATTACAAGATGAAGTGAGTTCCCAGTGTGAGCTTGAACTGGTCTGAGATCTTATCCTGATAAACATTTAGCTTAAATAATCATAACATGTGCGATAAGCCGAGCAGAACCAGAGCTTTTCCAAAAGAACAGGCGCTGAGAATGACATTTTCTTCTAATGTCTGATATCAAAGATTATTTACGAAAGCTTCCAGACAAAATGACTCGGTCCTCGACAGAAGATCTTCTGAAGGATTGGAAAGTTATTCTGTAAAAGAATATACCTTTACTCGGTCACATATCAAAGTTTCCCAACAAATACAACTTTCAAAAAGCATCTGCACCACATGTGTCAAAGATAATGAACGTACAGCAGTTTAATATATAATATATCGTTTTTCATATATACAAATTATGTATTGTTTGTTTACATCTAAAGCGATTTAAAATCCAATTCATTGCTTTTAATGTAACAGATAATACACTAACTTCTATTCTGTAAATGCTTCTCAAATGAAACAAAAAATACAATTTGACATATTTTTTTGTACAATTTATTTTTAAATACTTAAGTTTTTGAGAATGAAAAAGGCATTTCTCATTTTGAGGTTCATGTTAGTGTTTGTGCCTCAACAGCACGATGTTGGAAAGAACTGACATTGCGATATTTTCTTCCCCTGCGATATGAAAAAATACAGGAATTGAATAAAAGACAGTTTTTTTTGTCCGCAAACCATCCTTTCTTGAACTTCAATCAGGGTTGGGAGGGTTACTTTGTAAATGTAATCAGTTACTGATTACTGAATACATGGCTCTGAAAGTAATCCGAATACAGTTACGTGTCTTAAAAAAGTAACGTAATCAGATTACTTTTAGATTACTTTCTTTTTCCATCACAGGTGGGTATGTTTGGTGAACAGGAGACACAAAAAGCAAAAGGAAACTGAGCGGACCCGCCCCTTTTTTTTCAAACGCTCCCTTTTTCTGCGGCGGAAAAAGTTTTTGTGCGCTGTGATGATTCGGCTGTACCTTTAATAATGAATATTAAATGTTGTGAGGAAATATTTCCATCAATAATTCCAATAAGTAATCCAAAATGTATTCACTTCAGGTTTACGAAAGTAACTGTAATCAGATTACTCGTTTTTCAAATGTAACGCGAGCTGAATACAGTTACTTGATTTTTGTATTCTGATTACGTAACACCGTTACATGTATTCCGTTACAACCCAACCCTGACTTTCATGCTATACAATTGGTATTTTTCTAACTATATTTAACCGGATGAAGGATTTTAGTCACGGACTTCTGGATCTTAAGTTATCAGAGCAACAAGCTGAGCTAGCTCGGTTAGCCTGCTGCGATCTGATCAAGAATGATTGTGATTGGTGGTTTGCTGACAGAGCCTGAATGTCACTCACTCAAGTACCCCTGACATGAGAGCCGCGCGAGTTTTCCTTTTGTAGCAAGCAGCAAAAGAATTATAACATGACGTGTTGGAGTTAATTTGCCTACTTAATATCGCACGTCAAAAAAAACAACGCACGTCCTGCGATGTCAATAATGCACATAACGCGATTATCGTCACTGTACGATATATCGTGCAGCCCTACTCTACTGTGACGTGTTTACATGCTTTAATGTTCTTTAAAGGCTCTGTTGTGGTTGGTAGAGATGTCCCGCCCCTTAGCCAATCACGTACAATGTGTTGAGCTTCAGCCAATAGGAGCGCAATGATGTCACCATGTCACAGAAGTAATAAAATCCAATCATTATGCCATTATCTTCCACATCGCCTTTGTTAGGGCACAATGGACTTGAGTAGATCCTTACATTAGGACCTCAAAAGCCATTTGAATTCAAATGATGGCCCCAAAAGATTCTCAAATAAATTGAATCATAAGATACAGAAATATTTATGCCTCTAGTCTCTCGCTCTAACTCCTGATTTTCTCTTTAGGAGCATCAGCTGACATTTACACGGATCACTTCACTCTCAAGAGGATCATTTCTTTTCTCGACCCTCTGATTCTCGCGAGGTGAAAGGATCGCCCTGCAGAATGATACTGTGATAATATCAGATTTATATTCATATGTTCCTTAATCTGCGCACACTCTTATCAACGTCTCCTGCAGAATGAAATTCAGCTGCTCGATATCTGACGCTGTGATTGGACAGCAGGTCAGAGGTGATCAATATACCTATAAAACATGTGATAAATAGTTTATCAATCAGTATAAACAATATCAACAATGGACACAATTCTGGATGATTAAAATGTTCTTTAAAAAGGTCAAAAATACTGCAGTAGCAGGAATATAGGCTTATAATATACACAAGATAGTATATAATTTACAGAATAATTGAGGAGGAGGAAGAACAAGATTAGGAAGAGGATAGATAGATAGATAGATAGATAGATAGATAGATAGATGGATATATGGATAGAGAGATGGATATATGGATAGATGGATAGATAGATAGATAGATGGATAGATAGATGGATAGATAGATAGATAAATGGATATTTGGATAGACAGATGAAGGAACTTGACAGTGTTTCCCTCGAGTCTCAGCAGCGAGCAGAGGTTCGACTAAAAGCATTCTTCATCATTTGAAGGAGACACTTAAAAACACAGAGTTTATTTGGAAACTGCATTAGTTGCTTAGCTACAGGACGTTAAATGAGGACGTTTTGAAATCTGGAAAAAGCTGCAGGTTTCTGATCCAACTCACACTGTGATTATTTCCTCTAAATGCTTTTAGTTTCTTAATATAGTAGGAGGAACTGACTGTGTTTATATCAGCGACGTGCGGTCAGGGGAGGCAGGTGAGGCAGAGCCTCACTTGTCATTCTCCAATGTAACGGAAAAAAAGAATAATAATACAAATAATAATAATAATAAAATGTGTCCACTGATCTGTGTTGTAAATGTGATTTCTGTTTGATTCCAATCGCTTTTTATAGTAAAAATCGGCTAATTTGCCGAGCTCCGCTACAACTACGGGGAGCGATGAGGAGTGAGGCAGGGACGAGCTCTGCCTCACAGAAGCCCACAGTAACTTGCTGGAGCACGGGCACTAATTTAGCGCGGGCACTTATTTTGTGAGCGCGCTCAAGCCAGTTACTGTGTGGTGAGGTGAGGCACAGATGAGCTCTGCCTCACCTCAGAATGCGTCACCCCACAGAAACTGTCTGGAAAGCGGGCCCTAAGCGCATGCCTGCACCATCTCACTGTATGTCACCAATGTAATGTTTGTAGATCCCTTTATTACATTTATCCTCGCCATCCATAGTCTCTAAAAAAACTTATTTCACGTATATATGATATTTAAGCTCGCTGGTCTCATCATACAACGGCAATGAAAAAAGCACCAGGGGAGGCAGCCACAACCTCTGCCGCACTGAAGGGGGCGCAAGTGAGCCCACAGGTTCTTGTTGCTACTGTTATTCTACGCAGAGACGAAAACAACAAACTAGACTTTTTAAACTAGAGGGAGATAAGGAGGACTTTTACAAAAAAGTAATAAAGATTGTTGTCCAGAAGGATAGCATGGACTTCATCTTCAAGTCAAGGTAAGACCACATTTGTAATGAAAATTGGATCTTACTAAGAGAGAACAATCCAATATTTAGATTTTGGGTAGGCTATCCTTTTGTTGAACGGTCTGTTTAAAATGAATCGAAGCATCAGACTAAAAAAGCTTTTGAAAATAACAGAATATTTCGATTAAAGGTGGGGTAGGTAAGTTTGAGAAACCGGCACGATATACACTTTTTGTTATATTCCATGGAATGCTCTTAACATCCCGATAGCAATGAATATCTTAAGTGCTTTGACAAAAAATACATTAAAACATTTCATCTGTGGAAGCCGTAGTACTGTAAAAAGCACGACCACTCATTTTAGCCGGCCCGGCTAAAATAACCTGCCTGTCAGCCTTCCATCTGTGCACAAACTTATCTCGTGCCCTCATTGGTCATGTGCGCGTTCGTGTGTGTTGGAGGAGGGGCTGTGTATTTTCAAATTCTAGCGCACTCGAGCTGGTTTCTCCAAAATTACCTACCCCGCCACCTTTAAGGTCAAATTATATAATATTTGTAAATCTGACTCTGAAAGAGTCAGTGCCTCACCAGCCATGAACCTCACCGCACGTCACTGGTTTATATGTATACATATTTGCACACATGTTTTTATATTTTATATACATTTTTGTATTCGGGATTGTGGGAAACAGTATTTCGATCTCTCTGTCTGTACACACAAACTGGAAGATGACTTTGACATTTATTAGTAAACAGATGTCAGTACATGCTGTTTTCAGCCTCTCTAATGTGGATATTTCCTGCTTTTCTCTGTTTTATATCATATTAAAGTGCATAGTTTCGGCTTTTTGACATTTAAAGAAACATTTCCATGGACTTTAATCTTGAAATTGAAAAAAAAACACTGAAAGGCTGCAGATTTCTAACCCAACACACACTTCTGTAACGATTTCCTCGGCATTTCTTTAACTTTCTCTACAGTTTGAGGAAATATCAAAGACACTTGGTAAACGTGTAAACTTACAACTGAACTGCAATGATTACTCAATGGACAGAAAACTTCCATAAACCATATTCTTTCATGCATAAATGATATTTTTCAGTTTCCATCCCCTCTCACACGGAGACTTCCTGCTGTCTCTCGACCCGGGGTTTTAAACCAACATGCCTCAAAGTTTAGCGAGCAGATCCACAACATGTTTTTGTGCTCCGCTTGCTTCAGTGTTGATGTGAAAAACTCCTGCTTTGCTTTGAAAAATGTCCAATATTGTTGCGCGCTTTGTGATAAATGAGGCGACACTTGCAGAAACACCGGTACGCTCCTTTGACTTCACGCTCTACAGGATTTCATATCCCGACTGACACAAAACTGGCTCCAATCAGATCCATCCATCAGCTGCTCCGAGGAGTTAGAACCGCAAATGTTTTCCTGTTTTAAACTTGGGTTCATTAATCTGATGGAAACCGTTTACCTGAAACTTCAGACATTAACGGCTGCGGTTTAAAACCTATGAAGTCGCTCCAGAGCAGGAGGGAAGCTCTGCTGCTGTTTCACTCATTAACAGTAAAGAAAACGTTTTATTTCACTGCTATTTTATGAGCATTCAGTTAAAAACAGTCCCACATTAAAACACAGGATACTAGGATTTAAGAAGAAATAACGTCCCAACTCAAGGTCCAATTCCTAAATGTTTTCTCAAAGCTTTCCGTGTAACACAGAAAATAACTAATGGTTTGATCCCTTTTTGAAGTGTGTTTTGTAGGTTTTAGTGCATGTCAATGGTCTGCAAAGGCTAACATCCCTGTGTTCACGGAGGGAGTGTCTCTCGCATTTCTATAGGCTAGCACATTGTACGTGATAGGCTAAGGGGCGGGACATCTGTAAGAGGTTGGCCAATCGCAACAGAGCCGGCCAGCTAACCAATCAGAGCAGACTGGGCAAAATACTGATATACACCTGAACATCAGCAGGAGAGGACTCTTTAAAGTAGAGACACTACATACTGATATACACCTGAACATCAGCAGGAGAGGACTCTTTAAAGTAGAGACACTACATACTGATATACACCTGAACATCAGCAGGAGAGGACTCTTTAAAGTAGAGACACTACATACTGATATACACCTGAACATCAGCAGGAGAGGACTCTTTAAAGTAGAGACACTACATACTGATATACACCTGAACATCAGCAGGAGAGGACTCTTTAAAGTAGAGACACTACATACTGATATACACCTGAACATCAGCAGGAGAGGACTCTTTAAAGTAGAGACACTACATACTGATATACACCTGAACATCAGTAGGAGAGGACTCTTTAAAGTAGAGACACTACATACTGATATACACCTGAACATCAGCAGGAGAGGACTCTTTAAAGTAGAGACACTACATACTGATATACACCTGAACATCAGCAGGAGAGGACTCTTTAAAGTAGAGACACTACATACTGATATACACCTGAACATCAGCAGGAGAGGACTCTTTAAAGTAGAGACACTACATACTGATATACACCTGAACATCAGCAGGAGAGGACTCTTTAAAGTAGAGACACTACATACTGATATACACCTGAACATTAGCAGGAGAGGACTCTTTAAAGTAGAGACACTACATACTGATATACACCTGAACATCAGCAGGAGAGGACTCTTTAAAGTAGAGACACTACATACTGATATACACCTGAATATCAGCAGGAGAGGACTCTTTAAAGTAGAGACACTACATACTGATATACACCTGAACATCAGCAGGAGAGGACTCTTTAAAGTAGAGACACTACATACTGATATACACCTGAATATCAGCAGGAGAGGACTCTTTAAAGTAGAGACACTACATACTGATATACACCTAAACATCAGCAGGAGAGGACTCTTTAAAGTAGAGACACTACATACTGATATACACCTGAACATCAGCAGGAGAGGACTCTTTAAAGTAGAGACACTACATACTGATATACACCTGAACATCAGCAGGAGAGGACTCTTTAAAGTAGAGACACTACATACTGATATGAACCTAGGAATATGTCACCTTTAACATTTATATCTGTGACGTAAACGTTTTATCAAAAGCAGTTTTCTTTTTTTAAACCTATCCAAGTATTTTGGTGGATTTTTTCATTTTAGTCATACCTTTGTTATGCTATTTTAAAAGTGAAAGACTTTAACAGTAGTCTGTTTTTCCCGCGAAACATCCAACGGATCGATTGTATAGGAATTTCATTTTGTAGGGTGACATACAATTTAGGATTAATACAAACAACAGACCTCATGCTTTTGTTTATATCTCAAGATTTAAGTGTTAGTCATAAGAACTATTTTGTTAAACGTAGGACTGTCCCTTCACCTCCTCTCTTCCATGCGTGGCTCCTCTCTGTGTTGACGATGAACAGAGCGTCTCTGTTTTTACTCTCTCTCCTAATGATCAATTAACCCTCTTCTCCTTAATTTAATTCATTAGAGTCTGAGCTTATCCCGGGGACAGCCAATCACGGCGGCTCGCTGAGAAATACAGGAATGTTTCTGCAGAGAAAAATACATTTGCTGGCAGGAAACAGATTTGCCCTATAGGATAAATAAAGGATCCTTAATCTGATGCTCACACGTTTGCAGTAATGATCAGTTTCAGTGTGATGCCTTAGGGGTATTTTTTTCACCTGTAACGCCAAGACCATGTGCAAAATGAGTCAGAAAGAAGCACTACCTGTCCCCTTGTCTTGAAGTCAATGTATTTTCTGAAAGTGTTTTTGGTTGTTAGCCTGAAATAAGGTCTGTGGTTAAAACAAGCTTTCCTACTACATAAAATATGTGGGTAAATATCCCACTGGTGAATTCAAAACGTTGGTTGCTAACAAGTGTCTAAATGAGACGACTAAACATCATCACGCCCAACATTAGCCACCTTTAGCTTAGCGGTGGTGACGTGAAGTCATGTGACCGTGCTGTAGTTCCTTTATAGCCCAACATTAGCCACCTTTAGCTTAGCGGTGGTGACGTGAAGTCATGTGACCGTGCTGTAGTTCCTTTATAGCCTAACGTTAGCTTTTTACTTCAGAAATCATAAGGTGGTGTGAATATGTGGAGATTATCCTGATAAACAAAACGTGTAAGATTCATAAACGTGTGTTTGCTACAATGATCCAATTGTAAAATCCCATTGGTTTTTATTCCATGGAACCAGGAAGATGCTAGATTGGTTGGCTGACAAAAATACCTCATCACTGCACCACTTTATTATGGTGCAGTTTATTGTAATGTAATATGGCCAAATTCAGAGTGGATGGGGGTGTTTAAAAACCCTGTTTCCATTACATTTTTCCATTACATTCAGTGCCTCGAAGGTCAAAGACATGCCAATCAGCATCAGGGCTCACATGCATTTTCTTCAGTTAACGTTTCACTATAAATCCTTATAATCTTAAAGGTAATTCAGCTTTAAATGAGTGTAACTTGATTGGTTTGCATCATGTTTCTGTTTCTGATGGATGAAGTCCAGCTCAGTAATGTATCCAATCAGCGTTTACACAGTGAGTTCTCCGTGATAAATGTAGCCGTCAGTGAAATGTAGCGTGCCCTGACTGTCAGTCACGGGAATAAACTTTGTTTTGATGTCCTGCCCCAGCAGTCAGTGCAGCGGTGATGTATAGCCAGAGGGCAGAGGTCAGCAGGAGTGTCTGATGAATGAGCTTCCTGTCAGTCATTGTGACTTTACTGTTTGTTTTGAATCCTGCAGAGGGAACCCAAAAATAGGCCAGACATAAAGGACTGAAGTCTGGGAACTGTGTGATAAGCTTAAAATAATGTACAGAAACATTTAATTTTCCATCAAAATGACCTAAAACAGGAGTTTATAGGAGAACTTCTCTGTGGTTGTGTAATGGCAGCTTAATGTCACACAGAAAACATTATAAACAGGTTAAAATGTGCTTAATAACATTTATTTTTTGCAGAAATTATATATTGTTTTGGAGTTGTAGTTTAAGTTAAAGGTCCCATGTCATGCTTTTCCGGTTATTACCCGTCCCCTTGTGTTATGTAGCTTTTTCAAACCCTAGTTTCAAACGTCACAAACCTTCAAAGTACACCCTGTAGTGAGTAAAACTCTAACACAGAGAATACCTGTCTGTGCTGCCCCGCAACGCCTCGTTGGACATTTCTCTTTTTCCATTGTTTACTTCCTGGGTATGGTGACGTAACGATACCCAAATGGACCAATCCGTGGAGCTCCTCACACACACACACACTCTTTTAGCGGCGAAGACGTGACGCGCTGGGGGGGTGCTAGTGGAGCCTCGCAGCGCGGCGAAACTGTGGCGCGCTTACACTGTAGGGCGAGCTGACCAATCAGAGCACACTGGGCTCACAGGGAGGGGGGGGCAGGAGCTCCAACAAGCCGTTTAGGACAGAGAGTGAATACACATACTATACAGAGATGCTGTACGAGAAACCAATGTGAGTTTGGAACATTGAACAATATAAATCTATTCTAGTAGACCTCAACGATGGAATTTAAAGCAGTTTTAGTTTCAGATACATTTGAAACTCTGTGAAAGAATATAAAGTGTCTTTGTAAAGCAAATCCAAAAGGTTCGGGTTTCCGTTTGAAATTCAAGGAGCATTTTTTTTGAGCGGGCATTGGTTGAATGCAGATACAAGAAAAAGGTGGAAAGCATTGGATGAAAATGCAATCAGTCTTTTGAATCCTTTTAAGCTGATATCTGCCCGTGAATGCAGAATCTGTCGGCAAAGGGACAAAATGTAGGTACTTAAAGCGTACTCATTCCCAGTAGTCCAAGTTATTTTGACCACGTTTGAGCACAATTTATTTGATTGCAGGTAAACAATTTAAAAGTAAACAAAGCTCCAACACATTGGCTTGATTGAAATCCATGAGCTATCATCTGATCATGACTTATCTTGTATTCATCTCTTTAAACTAGGGCTGTCAAACGATTAAACATTTTAATCAGATTAATCACAGCTTAAAAATTAATTAATCATGATTAATCACCATTCGAACTATGTCCAAAATATGCCATTTCTTTATGTATATTGTTGTGGGAATGGAAAGATGGAGTACTTCGTGACCACAGAGTGCGAACGTTGTGATCAGCTGTTTTAGCGCAGTTCTCCAGTGAAGGGGGGGGGGGGGAAGTCTCCCTCCGCAGCCGGTTGGCGTAGTTTTGGCACAATTCCGTTGTACAGACCGACGTTAACAGCAGCCCTGTCTGTGCACACGGAGACCGACTCTGTCGTCCGGTGATCTAACCGCCTTCTGGAAAAGCTTCACAAGTACGTCGGTACGCAAATGCTCTTTGTGACACAAGTTTCAGATTACGCACATAACCTGCGTACCAGTTATGTGCACCCCTGTACTACAGCAAAAGTATTCTCCGTCGGGACTTCCTGCAACAACACCGACATTATCAAAGATGTTCTATTGAGAAGACGATCACTACGTGACAAAAGTTTTCAAAACCGTTTCTGGTCTTCGGTATTTCCAGACAAGTGGCTACTGAAATCAATCTGACTAACTGCTGTCTGTGCAATTTACTCCACGCGAGTTGGCGGACTTTATTTAGCTTACTTTAACATCATTTTTCATGGTGGGGCTAAGCCATTTCTTGGTATGGGTGTAGCCTACCCCAGCCATACCCTGGCGCTGCCACTGGTGGCACGTATGGGGCGGGCCATTCTGCACATGCGTTAAATGCGTTAAATATTTTAACGCAATTAATTCAAAAAATTAATTGCCGCCGTTAACGCGATAATTTTGACAGCACTAGTTTAAACACATATCTGCATATGAATGTAGAATTTAACTGTAAAATATGTTTTTTCAGAAGTATTCTGGTTTGTATTAGTAGTTGGATTGGAGCAGTAGAAACCCATCGTCTACCATCTGACAACTATTAATGTCAGTATTAATCTCTATAAACCGATATCTGGATTTGAATACAGAATCTGTAGGCAGCAAGACAAAGTGTTGGTGTTTGAAGCGGACACAGTGACTCATTGACCAATCATATTTGAGCATTCTTTGGTTTAATGCCAGTAAGCAGTCTGTTTTAAGAGATGAACAAGGAACGCTTGAATTCAACCCTGCAACCCATCACTTAGTGTCTGTTTTACTTAGACCACTATTATGCTTTATATAATGTAAACACCTATCTGCATGGTAATGTAGTATCTGTAGGCAACAGGAACATGTTGGTGTCTGAAGCATTCTGGTTTCCACTTTTAGTTTGGATAGTATCCACCAGCATGCACCTTTTTTAGAAATGTAATCTTACAACCAATTGACGAAGATAATCAATCTGTATTTCCCACTTCATTCTCACGTCCCAAGTTGCTGATCAGACTGCGTACAATGTGCGGATTGAGACACATTAATGTCAACATGTAGAGACTGAGAGCAGCTTTACTTTAAGAGAAGTGTCTACCTTTCTGAGCGAGAAGACGTTCAGATGGACATCCGTCTCGTGAGCTGTAGTCAAGATAATTGGTCTCAACTCCTGAGGGAAATATAAACGTCTCTTTAGCGGCTAAATGCTCACAGCTCGTCTCTAACTGTCTGCTGTGTGTTGCCGGTAGAGTACAGTGGATTGAAATGTTGTAAAAGAAATCCAGACATATCGTGCATTATCAGCTCGTAACAGATGTTTGTTTAACTGCGACTGTAGAGCCAACATGGCCGCCGCTGTAACCGCTCAGGGTCAGATGTGTTTGGATGTTCAGAGTCTCTGGTTTCCATCAACTGATCCATTAATTTAAAAAAAGAACTCATGTGATCGACAGTGTTTCCCTCTAATGAAATAACAGTCTGATGGGCTGATGATGTGTGTTTGTGTGTGTGTGTGGTCCGAAACCCTGTGGTAATGACAGGCCTAATAAATGGACTGTTTAAATATACGTGCACACACACACACACACACACACACACACACACACACACACACACACACACACACACACACACACACACAGTTAATGGAGCAATAAAAACTACCATTGGGCTACAACCAATTATTATTTTCAATATCTAATAATCTCCTAAAAAATGTCTGTTAAGCTTCAACAAACAGTTGTTTTCATCGTCATTGTCCTTTAGTGTATAACGTGTCAGGAAATAGTGAAAAATGTCCAATATAGTTCACCAGAATCCAAGGTGCCATCTTTATAGTTTAAAACATTACATTTATTGGGATTTAGGACTGCAATATTAAGGTATTTTCACATAATTACATTATTATTGTCCAGGTTCATGCTTAGGTCTTTAAAATTGTGTTTAATGTCCAGTTTCTCCAAGTCCACGTCGATGTCTTTTAAATATCTTGTGATAAAAACCAAAGATATTCACCTTAATTTGAGAATAACCTAAACGAGTATCAAAATAGTGTGTGTGTTATTTGACTAGTTGTAATGTGTTTTTAGGTAGAAAGGAAATGGCCGGTAGCTATTAAGGATTGCTGCAAAATTGCTCAATTTGACAAGTGCTGATTTCACGTTTCCCCACACAGTATTTTCTTTGTAACCATGCAACATAATCAAGTTTAGTATTATAGAAGTATTAAATACAATTGAAAAATACAAGTTTTTACATAATAGACAAAGAAAAACGGATGAATGTATGCCATGTTTCATCAACAACAAAAAACTCAACAAAAGTTTTTAGATACTTAAAGCAAATTTTATTACTTTTTTTCACATCGTTTTCAAACGGAAACATAACGCTGTTCTGTCTCCAGCTTCCCTCTTGTATTCAGTTCCTCTTCTATTAGATATAGACAGTGTTAGTTTGTAATTCTCAGTTTGGTGACGTAACGCCTTCCTTTGTCTCCAGAGAGAGACTCAGATTTACAGAAAGACAGTGAAGGTATCACGCTGTGAAGACATCCTGTTAGCGTGTTAGCATGTTAGCTGCTAACAGCACAGGCACGCAGTTTCCAGTGTCTGTAATTACAGAGGCCGATGCAGTAAAATTAAAGTGGACGTATTTAAGTACACAGTGGGTTACAGTTCTCAGTGCTTATGTAATTACAGGAAGTGACACAGCAGTACCAACAACATGCTAAATCTACTGTCTTTGTCTTTGGGAGAAACTTGATTTTAGTGGAAGTTTTTACCATTATCCATTAATAAAACACATTTTTAATCAACATACAAACATAGCAACTGTTGAAATTAGTCATTTAAGTGATGGAAAGTAATTAAGAACATTTACACAGTGAGATACTGAAGTAAAAAATAATATACCGATCTAAAACAGTGAGTTTTGGCAGTTAATAGAACATTGAAAAAGGAATTGTATTTGCAATATGATAATCAGTATTTCTGATACCAATTTAGTTTTGACTCACAATTCCCTTCCAATTACTTTCTGTATAATATTCCTGACTTAAAAGGTAATTAAAAATCCTTTTGTACTTGTGATTTTGATTTGAACGGTCCATTTTCTTCTATTATTTTGACCAAAAACTTGAAAATAATCGTCATTTCTTTAAATTATTATATCCCGAAAAAAAAAAGAAAAAAAAACAAATAAATTGACTTAAATAGGAAGTAAACCTATTTGCGTTGCTATGTCACAATTGGACTTTAGGTAGAATAATAATTCCTTTATAATTGTTAAGTCAAAATATTGTTTCATGTGAATTTCCTTTTTCACTTTCATCTCATTTCAATAGATCAATTAACAGACTAATTGTTCCATCTGCAGATCAGTGGAGCTCTATCTGTTCCCTCCATCAGCATTAATGTCTCAATCTGTCCATCAAGCCCCCGCCCCCCAAACCTCTCTGTCTCCCTCTTATCTCCCCCATTCATCTCCCCCCCCCCCCCCTCACCCTGCAGCCTTTTCTCCACAGGAAGCTGCTCACAATGCGTCTTTGTCGTGTGTTTATTAGAGCCTGAGATTCAAACAGAGCTTCAGTCACAGAGAGGGGGTGAGGAGGGGGTCACAGAGGGGCTCACAGAGGGGGAGACAGAGGCAGATGGAGGTGAGGACGGTGGGTTGGGATTGCAAAAATCATAAAAATATAAAGATACAGTATTTAAAATATTAAACCGGCGTATTCGGCTTTTTTGGGAAGTTTTCCCTCTCTGACTGCATTTAGCAAACTTTTAGTACTTCTTTGCTTTACTTTACATAATCTTGACTTAAAAGTTAAAAAAAGTGACTTTCTTATTTCAAATATTGACTTATTGTCATTTAATTGGGAAGTTATTTAGGTTTGTGTGCATGTAAATGGTCTGCAAAGGCTAACATCCTTGTGTTCCCTCCAGAGGGAGTTTCTCTCACACACACTCCCACCTTTGTTTACTTCCGGAACATACTTAACTAAAGCTGTCAAAAAAATGTAATGTAGTGGAGTTAAAAATGTCCCTTTGTTGAAGCATAAAATGGAATAAGAAACTTATGATAAACCATTAAAAGAGTGCCTACTTCTTCCTTTTATATACAATATATGCCACCATACGTTAACTGGTTGTTTGGGCTTAATGGCTTTAACTGCTTTGTGTACTACTACTCGCGATTCTATTGGCTAGCGCTCCAACACATTGTACGTGATAGGCTAAGGGGCGGGACATCTCTAAGAGGTTAACCAATCACAACAGAGCTGGCCAGCTAATCAATCAGAGCAGACTGGGCTCTGGTTTCAGACAGAGGGTGAAAAGAGGTGCTGCAGCACAGGCAGTATGAGAACAATAAAGAGCTTTTTGAACATTAAAGCATGGAGACATGTCCCAGTAGAGACACTACATACTGATATACACCTGAACATCAGCAGGAGAGGACTCTTTAAAGTAGAGACACTACATACTGAAATACACCTGAACATCAGCAGGAGAGGACTCTTTAAAGTAGAGACACTACATACTGATATACACCTGAACATCAGCAGGAGAGGACTCTTTAAAGTAGAGACACTACATACTGATATACACCTGAACATCAGCAGGAGAGGACTCTTTAAAGTAGAGACACTACATACTGATATACACCTGAACATCAGCAGGAGAGGACTCTTTAAAGTAGAGACACTACATACTGATATACACCTGAACATCAGCAGGAGAGAACTCTTTACAGTAGAGACACTACATACTGATATACACCTGAACATCAGCAGGAGAGGACTCTTTAAAGTAGAGACACTACATACTGATATACACCTGAACATCAGCAGGAGAGGACTCTTTAAAGTAGAGACACTAGATACTGATATACACCTGAACATCAGCAGGAGAGGACTCTTTAAAGTAGAGACACTAGATACTGATATACACCTGAACATCAGCAGGAGAGAACTCTTTAAAGTAGAGACACTACATACTGAAATACACCTGAACATCAGCAGGAGAGGACTCTTTAAAGTAGAGACACTACATACTGATATACACCTGAACATCAGCAGGAGAGGACTCTTTAAAGTAGAGACACTACATACTGATATACACCTGAACATCAGCAGGAGAGGACTCTTTAAAGTAGAGACACTAGATACTGATATACACCTGAACATCAGCAGGAGAGGACTCTTTAAAGTAGAGACACTACATACTGATATACACCTGAACATCAGCAGGAGAGGACTCTTTAAAGTAGAGACACTACATACTGATATACACCTGAACATCAGCAGGAGAGGACTCTTTAAAGTAGAGACACTACATACTGATAGACACCTGAACATCAGCAGGAGAGGACTCTTTAAAGTAGAGACACTAGATACTGATATACACCTGAACATCAGCAGGAGAGGACTCTTTAAAGTAGAGACACTACATACTGATATACACCTGAACATCAGCAGGAGAGGACTCTTTAAAGTAGAGACACTACATACTGATATACACCTGAACATCAGCAGGAGAGGACTCTTTAAAGTAGAGACACTACATACTGATATACACCTGAACATCAGCAGGAGAGGACTCTTTAAAGTAGAGACACTACATACTGATATACACCTGAACATGAGCAGGAGAGGACTCTTTAAAGTAGAGACACTACATACTGATATACACCTGAACATCAGCAGGAGAGGACTCTTTAAAGCAGAGACACTACAAACTGATATACACCTGAACATCAGCAGGAGAGGACTCTTTAAAGTAGAGACACTATATACTGATATACACCTGAACATCAGCAGGAGAGGACTCTTTAAAGTAGAGACACTACATACTGATATACACCTGAACATCAGCAGGAGAGGACTCTTTAAAGTAGAGACACTACATACTGATATACACCTGAACATCAGCATAAGATGGAGACACAAGTACAAATATCCTCCCACAAATAAAGACTTTCTGTTTGTTTTGAGATGAAATCACGAGTGAAGTTAAAGGACTCTTGTTTGTCAGAACATGTTTTATTATTACTGGGGTATTTATGGGAGATTTACTGCAGAGCAACAAACAAATCTAAATAAGACATTTAGATTTATCAAACTTATGGAAGCTAATTTCTTCCAGATGGAGACAAAATAAATGAAGTGACGTTAATAGAAATATCCATGAAAGTGGAAATGATGAGATCATTAAGTCAAACTGCTGCTGTTAACAAACAACAAATACTTAATAAACAGTGACTTTCTTATTCTATATATTCACTTAGAGAGTGATATTGGACTTGCTATTTATTTGTATGTCTTATAATTTTGACTTGCATTGAATAAGAAATCCTGATTTTACTAAAACATGATTTTTCACTTTGAAGTTAAAAAACTGATTAAAATAATTATACTTTTTAATATTACTCTCCAAAGTTTGACGACAAACGTAAAAAATACTCTGATAATTTTTATTTACTGTAAAAGATTTCACCCTTAAAATCTTAAAGGACACAAACGATTTCTGACTTAAATAATAATAATAAATATGCTGGCAAAAGTTGAACATTTTGACTGTAAATGTAATATTTTTATCTCCCAATTATCTCTTTTAATGTATATTTTTGACTTGCCATACCTATTATTCCTAATGTGTCATCATATCAATACATTATTCCAATCAACTGAAACACACAGACATGTAGAAGTAAATTAAGAGAGTAAAAACAAGGCAATTGTGATCCAGAAACGGTTGAAAACAAAATAAAATAAGTCCAGAATTAACAGCTGTTATGAGTCGGAGGTCTTGTGTTTTGCTGACTCGCTCTGAAGGTCACGTCTTTCCAACAGACTGAGATATTTCCTGACTCAGCAAATTCACAAGCTGCAAAACTGTCAAAAAACACACAGGACTTCCTTTCTTTCTCACTGACTGATGAAAACACTCCACAGAATATGTCATGTTTCAAAAGGCTTGCATCCTATCAGTCTTTTTCGACAAAACTCCAATAGGTCAAAAATATCGATTTCTTGATTAATTGAAACAGTTTTAATCCTGATTTTCTGACACACTCAGATCACAGGAACAATCGTTATCTTTGATTATATCACCTGCTTTTCACTTGAAAATACACAAGATTTGACTTACCATTGAGTGGCTTTTCAGAGGCTTATAAACATGTGCACTACCTCATTCCTTTGTCTTGTTTTAACTAGAAAAGTCAGATATGCTTCCAGGTGTTTATTTCATGAGCGCAGGGCTTTAGAAAAATATATTTATCCCTGTCCTTGAACTGAATAACTGAGAATGTTTGAATGCTCATATTTACGATTGTACTGATGGAACATGAAAGCAGCATTAGCTCAGTTTAACTTTCCTACCTTCCAAGGATTTAATGTCAAACACACACACACACACACACACACACACACACACACACACACACACACACACACACACACACACACACACACACACACACACACACACACACACACACACACACACACACACACACACACTGTATTCAGCAGGTTGATGGACGGTCCAGTGAAATCGTAGTCCAGTTAGAGAAACTCTATCTGTCTCCTCTGTCTGCCCAGCTGTCTGTTGTCTGCACGCAAACACACACACACACACACACACACACACACACACACACACACACACACACACACACACACACACACACACACACACACACACACACACACACACACACACACACACACTGGTCCATCTGTCGACCTCTCCTCTCTCCCCCAGCTCAGCAGGCTAATTAACTAATGTGCTGATCTTTCACTGCCTCTTGTGTTAACCAGTGTGTGTGTGTGTGTGTGTGTGTCACACGGGGTTAATTGTTGGGCTCGTCTTACTGTACCTCTCTGTCGCTGCTGGTTTGAAAACCATTGAGAAGACGTCTTGTAACGCTCCGTCTTTCAGCAGAAACTGTTCTTCTGGTGTCTCATTAGCGGCAGTCAGTCGGAGCCGCACTCCTCATCACGGCTGTCAGATTCGTGACTTTGTGAAAGTTAATCTGAGCTCAGCTGTGTCTAGGGTTTTTATTTTTAATGTTTCATCAAAGCAAAGACGTCTCCCAAAAGAGCCTCTTCTTCTTTCCTTCTTCTTCCTCAGATGTATTAATGAAGCTCAGACCTCCACGTGTCTGAAGTCACGTCTCATTTGCCAGATGTAAAATGACACACTGACTCTGTAATTAACACGACAGGGCAGCAGATTACAGAAGTTTGTTTGTCAGGACTTATTAAAGCTGATTTAAAATCCACCCCAAAAAAGACTTGAGCTCAGATATCAGAGCTGCAGGAATCTGGTTGAACTGTTTCCTCTCAGTAGGAGATCACACCTTCCTGTAGCTTCAACTAAATGTTCATTTCATTGTTGATTATTAGAAGGGCTGCAACGTCGACATTGAGTTGTGCAAAATACTCCACTTGCAGGACGAGTAATCTCAAAAAGGCAAATAACAGCAACTATGAGATGCAACGACTTTTATGCTGCTTAATACGACGAAACAACCTATCTGAGCAGATTTTTGAGAATCAACCAAAAGATATTGCGGTTTTAAACAACCAAAGAAGACCCCGCTAGGTATGGAACAAAACCTGAAAGGAAAAACATAGAAAAATACATTTTGTCTTAAAACAAAAAGCAAAAAGTCAGTTGGATGATGGCTTTTTCAACCATATGTGTATGTAAAGCCAAAAATAGGAATCGTCAACATAGAGTCAAAACTTCTGTAGTTTTCCATTTCAAAATATACACATATATATTGCAGAACATTCCATTTTTGTAACAATATTGTGCAAAAATTATCAATCAATCTTTTAGTTCAAGACATAAAATATATTGAATTTATTTTTTAATCAAAAGGCGAAATGCGGGAAATGTTCACACTGCACAAACAGATGTCAAAACAAGTGAACACAATAAAACAACATTAATGCATCAATAAAAGACAAGGAAATAATACAAAAATAACATTTAGAGCAGCAACCAGTTAGAACTGGGGTGTCAAACTCAATTTCATCGCGGGCCACATCAGCATTATGGTTGCACTCAAAGGGCCGGTTGTAACTTTAAGACTATATAAAAATACATATATAAATATATCATATATATAAAATAATGTATTATATCACATCATTGCCTCTGCATTGGATTATCATCGGATAGGGTAATAACTTCATCATTAACTACGTCTAGGGCAAATAATTGCAAGTCTTTTCAGTGCGTATGTCCCAAAATCATTTAAAAAGAAAAGCCAAATTCTGGAGAAAAAAGAAATAGAATTGACATTTTGAAATAAAAATCTAATTCTGAGAAAAAGGAATTCTATGAAAAAATGCATATTTTGAAGAAAAAAAGGCAAATTCTGAGAAAAAAGTCATATTTGAGATGCATTGTGGGACATGTAGTTTATGGGCAACGTGCTTCTGTAGCATGTAACCGTATAATAAACATATTATATTCTTTGCAAGCTCTTGTGGGGCCACATAAAATGAAGTCGCGGGCCGAATGTGGCCCCCGGGCCTTGCGTTTGACACCCCTGAGTTAGAACTAAGACGACATGTGAATTAAAACCATTTAAAAAGTGGGAATTAAGAGCAAAAGTTGACCTTAAATTAAATAAGAAATCAAGTAAGACACATGAGCTAACAACCGGTAAAAGCAGTACGAGTAAAACACTGTTTAGCATTTCAGTTGTAAAGATGATATTGTTGGAGCCCGTTGATTGTTTGCTGTTCGAGGATAACATCTAAAGGTTGTCTCTGGGAATAAGCGGCGAACCTGAGGGCTGTTTTGTTCTCAGAAGCTTGTCACAGATTGTGCCGTGCCGTGTAGGGTCTTGAAAAAACAAGCATCACAAATTTAAAATCAATTGTAGAACGTACTGGAAGCCGCGGTAACGACCTAAAGCTGCACGGTCGTGTTTCCCGACACAAACAAAGAACAGGTCTTTAGATTGGAGCGGATCGATGTGTGTGTTCCTGTTGGATTGGAACGCTCTGATACCGTCTGTGAGGAGGCTTTAGAGCCACTTCACCCTCTGATGGGCTACAGTAGGGGTTCTCACAACTGGTGGGAAATATACTTCAACCAAGACACTCAAAACCGATGTATTGTTTGTAGTAGTATTTAAAAAAACAATTTCAAATCATAAAGAATATGGAATATGAAGGCTCACAAAACGGAGCACGCCCATAACAAATACCTTACTGTTAATACAGAATTATATCCATTTCATTTTCATTTATTTGCAGAGTAGGATAAAATATTTGGGAGTTTGTGTGGTACATGAATGCATCGTAAAAAAATAAAGGAATTGGTGTAACTTGATGGAAGGAATCTCGGATCAGAATAATCCTGAAAGCGAAAGTAACGAAAATGTTGAGAGAATTAAAAATATCGGAGAATATAAGAAACACGAGCTGACAGAGGAGAAAGCGAGGCTCTTTGTTTCCACTCTCAGTTTCTCATATTCTCTCTTATTGATTCATGTGCCCATGCTGAAGCCCGATATGAAGCTCTGCTACAGTCGAGGGTTCAATTCCCACCAGGACGCCCACGCTCAGAACATTTCAGCTTTTAACGCAGAAAAACTCCTTCAGGGAAAGAAAACCCTCCATTTTGTCTCGTTCATGAGTTTAGATTAGGATGAAACTGATTTCACTGGTGTGTGTGTGTGTGTGTGTGTGTGTGTGTGTGTGTGTGTGTGTGTGTGTGTGTGTGTGTGTGTGTGTGTGTGTGTGTGTGTGTGTGTGTGTGTGTGTGTGTGTGTGTGTGTGTGTGTGTGTGTGTGTGTGTGTGTGTGTGTGTGTGTGTGTGTGTGTGTGTGTGTGTGTGTGTGTGTGTAATCAGAGTTGTCAGTCAAACGTAAGCGGAGTAGAAATCACTGCCAGGATGAGAGTGAAGTTTCCATCAGCTCAGTGCTGAAGCTTTATGAGAGAATCAGTGAGAATACAGACAGAAACAGATCAATACCTCTATCTGACACACACACACACACACACACACACACACACAGCTAATCTCTACACTGTCAGAGAAATCCTGTGAGTGTGATGGAGAGGTTTTTTGTGAATAATGAGGACTAAAAGCTCCATTTCATTCTGGAGACATGTTTTCTTCAGTCTCATGCATATGAAAAGTCAGAATGACTGAGATTGAAGTCAGGATATCGCGGGTAAGAAAGTCTGAATATTGTAGGTTAAAGTCAGGATTTGTTGGTGGATGTCCAAATGATAACACGCAGAATAAACCAGATTGAGAAGGTTTATCTATATAATGTTAGTTTGGACCTTCATTCTTACCAGTCTGTCTAACAGTGTGAATACTAGGTTTTCAGCACGATATGTATTATAGCGATTATCTGGAGATCAATCTGGTTGCTGATATCACAAAGTCTGGCACGATACCTTTTGTTTCAGAGTCTGTTAATCTTTTAATATAAACCCTAAATACACTTTGCTATTCGCTACCAAAGTGCCACCTTTTTCATGTTCAAGCTATGTTTTAATGCTAAGGAACAAGAGGCACTTTGACCAAAATGGCGACACAGACAGGCGATGGGAATTTCAAAATAAAGGCATATGAACCGATATTCACATGCATTCGTTAGATTCTGAAATGTCCCTAACAGGTTCCTGTAGTTGATCACATTATAACACACTCTCTCTCTCTCTCTCTCTCTCTCTCTCTCTCTCTCTCTCTCTCTCTCTCTCTCTCTCTCTCTCTCTCTCCACAGCCATGCCCCGTTAAAGCTGCCTCCTCTTCCTCAGTCCTGCAGCAGATCTCCTCCTCTTCCTCCTCCCCTCCTCTCCTCCTCCATCCCTCCATCCTCTCCTCTCTCTCTCCACCATGTTCCCCTCTTCCTCACCTCTCCTCCTCTTCCTCCTCCTCTCCCTCCTCTCCTCCCCCCTCCTCTCGGCCCCGGCTCTTCCCCCCCCTCCCCCCTTGGCGACGGGTCGGGTGGTGTTCCGGCCGTTCGACACCTCCCTCACTCACCTGACGGTCCACCGGAGGACGGGCGAGGTGTTCGTGGGCGCCGTCAACCGCGTGATGAAGCTGTCGTCCAATCTGACGGAGATGAGGAGTCACATGACCGGCCCGGTGGAGGACAACGCCAAGTGTTATCCCCCCCCAAGCGTCAGGGCCTGCGCTCACCGGTCAGTACACATGTCTCACTGCTGTCTCGCTGCTCCACCTGTCTGTCTGATCGGCTACTTGTCATTTTTATGCCATAATGTACAATCACAAATTTAGGACATTTATGACTTTTAAATTGAAAAAAGTTTTTGACTTACTGAACCCTAAATACAAATTATTATATTTTTAATATTTTAAATATATATTATAAAATACCTTTTTTTAGGAGATATTATAATATTTTAATGACCTGAGAATTCTGACATTTTTAATTAACTTTTTTATGACCTATTATAATATCTACTTTTTGTACTCTGTCTAGAGCAGGGGTGTCAAACTCAAATACACAGTGGGCCAAAATTAAAAAATGGGTACTAGTCGAGGGCCGGACTGGTTCAATGTTTATTGCAAAACTTATTGAAATGAACTTATTGCACATATTAAACGTGGAACTAACAAAGCTTAAATCATCAGTTGCATTCATTTCTTATGGCTCTATCTGCAGCTTCATTTCTTAGGAGTACATTTTCCCACAGGCCAACAACAGCTTCAAAAAAACTATTTCCCTCAAAGAGAAAACCAAACATGCCCTGTTGTCGTGAGAGAAAAAGTGCAGAAGGAAACATCCATTAAACTCAGTGTGCTGCTCTGTGATGCTAGTTCAGATACTTGGCGTCTCATCTTGGGTGCAAGGTCATCAATGTTTGGGCTCAGGCTCTGAGCGGAGGAGACCCTCAGGATGGAGTGAAGGTGCAATATACCGGCGGGCCAGATCTAATAGTAATTAGAAATGATCCTGCGGGCCGAAATTAAATCCACCAAGGGCCTGATTTGGCCCCCGGGCCTTGAGTTTGACACATGTGGTCTAGTAGATCTGTACCAAGTTACATTTATTCACAGCTTTAATCAAGCTTTTTAAATGAAGCTATGAATGTATTTTATTACAGGACAAAAAGTGATTTTACTGATTTAATTAGTTTTATTAAATCAACTTTCTTTGATGAGTACAACTTGAAAGTGCACACCTCTCTTTTTGGGGGAAAGCAAACAACCACAATTATGGTTTTAAAGGGGACCTATCATGCTAAATGCACTCTTTGATGTCTTTTATACATAACTATGTGTCCTCGGTGTGTCGGGGAACTCACGCAGCGTCAGAAAATAAAACCCTTTCTCTTTTCCTCGTACCCAAATCTTTTAAAAACGGGGGTACAACGAGCGGATACAGATTTGCTGCCGATATGACGTAATTTCGGATGGTGGACCCACAGAAAGTTGCTATCAGAAACAATGCCTGACGTGTTTTGGATGTAATCTCGTCTTTGTTTACATTAGCAAGCCTCGCTAACACTCAGAGCTAACCTGTACTGTAGAGCACTTGTGGTTCAAAAGCAGGGAATAAAAAAAGGAACTCACCTTGTGATTTACCCCCCTAGAGAAAAGGCATTTGAGCTCCATACTGTTTCAGAGATAATCCTTGATGTGGTTTGGAACAGGATGGCGTTTTATCACCGCAGAATTTAACTTTATCTCCGGTAGAATTCTGAGCAGGCATGTCTGAGACCCATAATATATGCCTTAAAATAGCACGATAGGTGCACTTTAAAACATTTGGTTGGATAAAAACATGTTGTGAGTATTGGCAATTCTTAATTTAATCAATCATTTTTAAATTCTTGTGGAGCCTACTGTAGGACTCCAGAGTTATTTGGAACAATCCTTCTTAGCCACTACTGGAATCTAATTTACACTAGAAGACTAATAATATTAATCAGGCCGACTCCTTTTCTGCGACTTTGCACAATCACCAGCTTTAAACAGAATGGATGGACTTGCAAAAAGCCAACCTCCAAAGAAACTGTGCAACATTAACATAAAACGTTTCAAGGTTTTCTGGGTCTTCATTCTCACCTGTCTAACCTCCACCTGTGTCTCTCTCCCCCCCCCCCCCTCAGACTGGACTCCTCAGATAACGTGAATAAACTCTTACTGGTGGATTACACCGGGAACAGACTGGTGGCGTGCGGCTCCATCTGGCAGGGCGTCTGTCAGTTCCTCCGACTCGAAGACCTCTTCAAACTCGGAGAGCCTCATCACCGCAAAGAGCATTACCTGTCCGGAGCCAGAGAGGCTGATGGGATGGCAGGTGAGCATCGGGGGGGTCAGTTATATATACATGGACCGGTAGAGAATTAAGAGAAAGATTGTAGGGGACAGACTTCAAAAACAGATGGAAGCAACCATCCTGAATCTCATTGAAACTTTGTTTGAAAATAATCAATTAAATGCTAACTCATGCTACCGGTATATGCAGAGAAGGTCACTTGGGCTCAGAGGTTGCGTTAGACTTTTTCGCTGCCCGTCATTTTGACGAACAGGATCGTAAAATTTCAATGATTTGTTCGGCAAAGTTAGGTTTGAAAATGGTATCATTTCCTTTTTGGAGGGCATGCATAACACGGAAAAACACCGGAGCCTCGCTGCGGGGAAACTTTGGCGCTGTTCCGAGTTTGTTCTAATCTGTCAAAATGACGGACTGCTTTCAGATTTTTCCGTCATTGTTAAAATAAATCTGTCATAGACGGAAAATATTCAGTTAACGCGACCTCTGCTTGGGCTAACCATTAACTAGCTAACAAGCTAACAAGCTTACATTCATTCTGGTTTTTTTTTTCTCCAGAGTCCGATGAAAAGATGGATGTTTCAACAGACAATGCATACTGGTCCAGGATTTGTTTAGCCTAGCTTAGCACAAATACTGGAATATATATATATATATTTTAAAGTGACTATGTGTTTTTAGTTAGGCCTCTAAGTCTCAAATACAGAGTTGTATTGTCTGCATTTGACAGTCCGTGGTGTCGTTCCCACTGCAGATTTAAATTCAAAAACATTAATTAGATTTGTCCTCATATCACGTCAAATTTCTGTCAATCTTTCTGCCATAAAAAATAGAAAACAGATCCCTAGGGTTTCCTTGTAGCTTTGTTCTTTACAAGCTAGAGAAACATTTCAACCTGCAGCTGTCAGTCAAGCGTCAACATGTTGTGCAGGTTTTTATTGTAAATCAGATGCTGTTTTATATTTGAACAAAAACCTGAATGAAAACTGTCGGGACAAAACAGAAGATGATTGACAAACAACACGAACATGACAGTCCTCATATCTCCGCTCTCTAAAACGTTCAGTGGGTTTCTGATTTCTCTGTTCACATGTCACCCACCGTGCTGTGATATAAACATTAGATTGTTATATCTCATTATTGTACGACTTGATCTCATGATTGTAAGTTCTTAAATGGTTCAATACGAATACTGAGACAGCCTTGAGGGGACATTAGCAGGACTTATGCTGTTAAAAAGACCAGTGACAGCCCTATAAAAATATTCTTTAGACGTTGTTACAAGGCTCTTCTTGTGTATCTTCTTAATATTAATTTTACCTTTTAGTTTAATAATAATATATTTTATTTCTATAGCGCTTTTCTTGAACCCAAAGACGCTCTACATTTGGGAGGGAGGGAAGACAAACAAAATAAAAACAAAGCCAAAAAGAAACAAAGAAACAAAACAAAACAGAAAAGCAGTCAGGAGGAAGTTGATTGAGAGGGGTGGGGGCTTATGGATACAGAGTTGAAGAGGTGGGTTTTGAGGCGGGACTGGAACAGGGTGAGGGACTCAGACTCACGGAGGTATTGGGGGAGGGAGTTCCAGAGCTTCGGGGCTGCCACAGAGAAGGCTCTGTCCCCGAAGCTCCGGAGTTTGGCCTTGGGGATGGAAAGCAAACCGGCTGAGGTGGATCTGAGGGACCGGGGGGGTTGGTAGAGGATGAGGAGGTCAGTGAGGTAGGGGGGGGGCAGATGGTGGAGGGCTTTGAAAGTGAGGACCAGGAGTTTGTAGTGGATGCGGTGTGAAACGGGGAGCCAGTGGAGTTCTTTGAGGACCGGGGTGATGTGATGATTTGGTGTGGAGTCTGCGTTCTGGACACGCTGGAGTCGATACCATTGAGATCCATCATCTATTTCACAAGGGCGTCCTAAACAAGACAGCAGTATTAAACCTTTTCGTATAGAAGCACCAGCCGTAAAACAAACATCAAACTGGATCAAATGATAAACGAGCAGTGTTCAGTAACAGGGCGTCAAGTCAAGCAGTCCATAATCCTACTTTCACCCTAAAATTAAGCCTTTTTATATATTAATCTATCTTAAATCGACTCTGTAGCTTACATCAGTATGAAGTTGCATACTTTAAAAGCACATTCAAGAAGGTGTGGTTTTGAGGAATGACATAATGTGTCTGTTTACAACTACTGATAGGGTTAGGGTTAGAAAATGTTCCTGGGTTCCTATTAATATTATTATCCACTTAGTTAGTTTGGTCTGTAGTTGGTTCAACTTTGGGACAACTTAAGAACCAGTTTACTTTTCCGGCAACCAGAGTCCGGGGAACCCACGGCACGTTGCTGTAGCGCCATATAATAAATAATATGGTGAATGTTCTGCGACTTTACGGCTTTAAAATATACGATTGTGTTCTTGCCACTTTTCGATCTTGGTGCTTCTGCTTCTGTTACTACTTTGTGCTCTCGCCCTGAGCTGTTAGTGCTCCAGTTAATCTGACATGTGGCTCTCGGTTCTGGTGGCTGCTGGTTGAGTATATTTGGGGCCAGAGTTGGACTTAATTTGAAGGCCGGTGCTGATACAGTGGAAACACCAAATACTGGTTTGCAATTGGGCACCAGCTTCAAACTGGCACTGCCTCAGTGGAAAAGGAGTAGAAAGGGTCTGAAATGGCTTCATTGGTTAATTCAGATGGAGGCTGGAAACTCTGAATCACAGATCAGCAGATACTTTCAAAATCGCTATTTATAGTCAGTATCTGTCTCTGTTTTTTATTATTTACTGAACACCCTGTCCTTGAAATTGAAATTCTCTGTCTGTATCTGCCAAAATGACTCCGTAGTAAACTCTGCAGATTCATCTATAAAACATTCGGCGATTGTGAACCATCTCCTCTTTCTCCAGGTGTGGTTGTTGGGGAGGACGATTGGACTGCAGATCCGAAGAGAAAGAAGCCGATGAAGGGTGGCAGCCGCCTCTTCATCGGCGCCGCCATCGATGGAAAGTCGGAGTATTTCCCCACGCTGTCCAGCAGGAAGCTGGTGGCGGACGAGGAGAGCGTCAACATGTTCTCTCTGGTCTACCAGGACGAGTTTGTCTCCTCTCAGATCAAGATCCCATCCGATACGCTGTCCTTATACCCGGCCTTCGACATCTACTACGTGTACGGATTCTCCAGTCGCACCTACGTCTACTTCCTGACGCTGCAGCTGGACACGCAGCTCACGCAGATGGACGCCGGCGGGGAGAAGTTCTTCACCTCTAAGATCGTGAGGATGTGCTCCAACGACACCGAGTTCTACTCCTACGTGGAGTTTCCTCTGGGCTGCACGAAAGACGGCGTGGAGTACCGGCTGGTTCAGGCCGCGTACAAACAGAAGCCCGGGCGGAGGCTGGCGCAGGCGCTCGGTCTGACGGAGGACGACGATGTGCTCTTCGTCGTCTTTTCACAGGTGAGCTACCTTCATGTCTTTCATTATTGTAAAGCACTTTGAATTGCCTTGTGTTGAAAGGTGCTGTATAAATAAACTTGCCTTGCCTTCAGCTTCCTCTGTTCTGATTGGACGTCTTTATCTGGACTCTATACTCGTTTGTTGATTCCTTTCGTTGTCTCTATTTTTTCCTTTCTTTTTTATTCCCTTGTCTCTTTCAATGTCTGTTATTTCCTTTTTGTTGATTTATTTTGTGTCCTTTCTCTTTCTGTTTATTCTATTCCTGTTTTGTCAGTTTAAATGTCTTCCCTTAGCTTTCTTATTTTGTCTTATTGTTGATTTTTATTTATTTATTTCACTGTTTTTTGTCTTGTTTCTGGTCTGTCTATATTTCGTCTTTTTAGGGTTTCTTTATTTTTATCCATTCACAATTCAAAAATATGCCTTTTTTAACTTTTTTCTTTACTCCTTTTTCCATATTCCCCCGTCTTGTCTTAACTTTTCGATAACAATATTCTGTATTTTCCATTCTTTGTTTTTCTTCCTATTTATCTAACGTCTAGACTGCAGACGTTAGACAAATCAAAAGATCAAAATAAATAACTGTTTACCCTACAAACATTTATTCTGATTGAAGCTTTCCAATTTCTTGTTGACTTTACTTCTTAAATGTTCCTTTCTTTTCTTTCTTGCTTTACTTTTTCCTCAATCAGTCCTTCTTCTGCTTTTGTTCTTTCTCTAATTATTGGTTTGTTTTTACTTGTTGATGTTTTACTTTACTTGTTTTTCATCTTTTCAGTTTTCTTTTTGTCATTCACTATCGTTTCTTTTACTCTGACATTAGTGGCAGTGCCTTGTTTCAGAGATCTAAACCAGCACTTTTCAGACTCTTCTTTGTGTGTTTTTGTGTGTTTTCAGGGTCAGAAGAACCGCTCGAACCCCCCCAGAGAGACGGTCCTGTGTCTGTTCACGCTCCACGCCATCAACCTCGCCATGAGGGAGAGGATCCGCTCCTGTTACCGTGGCGAGGGACGACTCTCGTTACCCTGGTTGCTCAATAAGGAGCTGCCCTGCATCCACACGGTGAGTTCAGTAAACCTTAAAACACCTATCAGGAAAAAAAACTCAGAATGATAAGAGTTTGGAAGTTGTTTCTTGATGCTAACCCTTTATTTGCTAAATGTTTCCCAAACTCTCGCAAGACTCGCTGTTTGAACCCAAACCTGAGCCGTTCGAGGTCGGATCTCTTGAGAGTTTACAAATCAAGGGTTACCATCTATAACTATAACAACAATTGTTGATACGGCTGAATCAGCCTGTATGTTAGCTATTCGTCTGTCGACCTATAACCTGCAGGGTGACCTTTACTTTCTTGCTAAAACGTTATGATTTTTAAAGCGTAAATTCCATCTACAGAACTAAAAAGCTAACGTTAGGCTATCAAGGAACTACAGCACGGTCACATGACTTCACGTCACCACCGCTAAGCTAAAGGTGGCTAATATTGGGCTATAAAGAAACGACAGCACGGTCACATGACTTCACGTCATCACCGCTAAGCTAAAGGCGGCTAATGTTGGGCTATAAAGGAACTACAGCACGGTCACATGACTTCACGTCACCACCGCTAAGCTAAAGGCGGCTAATGTTGGGCTATAAAGGAACTACAGCACGGTCACATGACTTCACGTCACCACCGCTAAGCTAAAGGCGGCTAATGTTGGGCTATAAAGAAACTACAGCACGGTCACATGACTTCACGTCACCACCGCTAAGCTAAAGGCGGCTAATGTTGGGCTATAAAGAAATTACAGCACGGTCACATGACTTCACGTCACCACCGCTAAGCTAAAGGCGGCTAATGTTGGGCTATAAAGGAACTACAGCACGGTCACATGACTTCACGTCACCACCGCTAAGCTAAAGGCGGCTAATGTTGGGCTATAAAGGAACTACAGCACGGTCACATGACTTCACGTCACCACCGCTAAGCTAAAGGCGGCTAATGTTGGGCTATAAAGAAACTACAGCACGGTCACATGACTTCACGTCACCACCGCTAAGCTAAAGGCGGCTAATGTTGGGCTATAAAGAAATTACAGCACGGTCACATGACTTCACGTCACCACCGCTAAGCTAAAGGCGGCTAATGTTGGGCTATAAAGATACTACAGCACGGTCACATGACTTCACGTCATCACCGCTAAGCTAAAGGAGGCTAATGTTGGGCTATAAAGGAACTACAGCACGGTCACATGACTTCACGTCACCACCGCTAAGCTAAAGGAGGCTAATGTTGGGCTATAAAGGAACTACAGCACGGTCACATGACTTCACGTCACCACCGCTAAGCTAAAGGCGGCTAATGTTGGGCTATAAAGAAACTACAGCACGGTCACATGACTTCACGTCACCACCGCTAAGCTAAAGGCGGCTAATGTTGGGCGGGATGATGTTTAGTCATCTCATTTAGACACTTGTTAGCAACCGCTGTTTTTAAATTCACCTGTGGGATTTTTACTGAGGTATTTTATGTCGTAGAAAAAAAATATCAGCTTGTGTTAACCACAGACCTTATTTCAGAACTAAATCAATTGATGAGGCAACAGGAAGTGTTAAAACGCCGACTCATTTTCGGTTTTAGGACTCATTACGGCACCACATCTATGAAACACACTGATTTAATAATATACTACATTTGTGCTTCCTATACTATAATGTACCTGTCTATAATGGAGCTCTTCATCCCAAAAATCTTTCCAGAGATATCCACCCCCCCCCCCCCCCTCTTCTCTCTCTGCAGTGGGGTTATTTCAGGTCGGGGGGGGGTAGATGATGTTCTTATTCATGGCGGTAATGGCCTGCAGGGTAACCATGGTAACCCAGTACAGGGAAACCCGGCAGGATACGAGTTCGGGATGGAGGGGGGGGGGTCTGGATTTGGGAATATGGAAATGGGGGAGGGAGATAGGTGGTCGCCCCCGGCAACTAACTAACGAATGAAGCAACTAACCAACTCAATATCTAACTAACGAATGACAACCAATCAGCCGTGAGATGATGAAAGTGATGAAATATGAGATAATGAGCTATGATATTGGTGTGTGTGTGTGTGTGTGTGTGTGTGTGTGTGTGTGTGTGTGTGTGTGTGTGTGTGTGTGTGTGTGTGTGTGTGTGTGTGTGTGTGTGTGTGTGTGTGTGTGTGTGTGTGTGTGTGTGTGTGTGTGTGTGTGTGTGTGTGTGTGTGTGTGTGTGTGTGTGTGTGTGTGTGTGTGTGTGTGTGTGTGTGTGTGTGTGTGTGTGTGTGTGTGTGTGTGTGTGTGTGTGTGTGTGTGTAGGGCAAAAACAGAGGAGGTGGGGCCAGTGTCCAGACTCTGACCTCCTTCTTTTATCATAAACAGCAGGGAGTGTGTGAGTGTGTGCTCATGCATGAATGTAATATGACAAGGTCCTTGTTCGTGTGTGTTTTATTTGTGTATGTGTTTATTTGTGTGTGTGTCTCAGTCTTGTTTTTCATTAAGTGTCACCAGCAGGCCGCCTGTCTGCACAACATGTAACAATCTGTCCTGTACGTGTCTCTGTGTGTGTGTTTGTGTGTGTGTTTTGTACCTTCAGGACTTTCCTTCACACTTAATGATGATCTGTCTGCCATGTACACACACACACACACACACACATGTTCTTCTTCACTTGTGACGATCCCGTGTGTTTTGCTGCAGTCTGCTGTTATTGCCTCCATGTTTCCTTTGTGCAGCTCACCTGAGGTTTTTTTACTGTTCATTCAATGATTAAGAGTAAAAATAATAAGTACTTTAATGCTTCAGTATTTCTTAAATTGCAGAAGAAGAAGGCAAGCAGGATTTCAGCCTTAATTACATTAATAATCTCTTGGTTTTACTGTGCTTATGGACCTTTTTTTGGAACAATACAATATATATTTAATAGGAGATGGAGGCTACTTGTCTCATTACACTTGGAACAAATGCTTTGTTATCAGTTTCCCCAGGAACAAGACGCACACTCTGCCATTACAAGCAAAAGAAACGTGTTTTACCGACCTCAAGTGCAGTTTCTTCTGAACAAAAGGCCAAATCTGAGGGTCTCGATACATAGATTTCAGTTTCAGTAAGAAATCTGATCAAAGATTGTAGGTTAACCCTTTTGGTTTCAGCCTACCATAATAACATATTAAAATGTTCTCTGACATCAGCCATGTTCTGAACAGTAAATATGAATTGTTATTGGAGATACAGGGTCCCACTACTTATTAGGGTTATACCGAAATAAAAACAACTGATAAATAGTTAAAATCCATTCAAAAACTTGCATGCAACCAATGTAATGACTTAGTAGTAGTCATTCGTATGTGCATTCGTCTGGTTCACGTCAGTTTATCCTCTGTCTCCTCTGCTCTGAGACTCTGCAGTTTGAGGACAAAAGCAGAGTTTACTACGGAGTCATTTTACAGACAGGTAACGTTTCAAGGACAGGGTTTTTGGTAAATAAATAAATAAAGGACAGAAAAGGAAAAATAGCAACTATAAATAGTGATTCTGAAAGTATCCGCTGACACACACACACACACACACACACACACACACACACACACACACACACACACACAGCATATCCTGTTTCAGAGTTTCAGAGTTTCCACCATGCTGCGATGCATCAAGGCCTTAACCCGATAATGACAGGGTGTTAGCCAACCTCTCTGTGTGTGCATAACTGAGTGTGTGTGTGTGTGTGTGTGTGTGTGTGTGTAACTGAGTTTGTGTGTGTGTGGACCCTGTAATAATAACCCTGCTCCTCCCTGTTTCTATACACTCCTCTCTCCACCCTGAAACTCTCAGAAAGACCAAACGTATCATCTCCGGTTAGACCAGGGGTCTGCAACCTTTTTGACCAAAAGAGCCATTTTGCTAACCCTAACCCTTTTCCACCAATGTGTTTGTCTGGAGCCGCAAAACATATTTGATAGCATGATAACTTATAAAGTTGAATATATTGTTACATCATAGACAAAAACTGAATTTATTTTGCATTTATTATTTATTACATTATAGAAAACTGTTTACCTCTAATAATAAACAAAGAATTCTTATAAGGAGAATTAAAAGAAAATACACAGGCCTACTTTAAAATAAATCCACACAGCACTTGGGGAGTCCATTTGAAGAACATGAATATAATTAAAATGGGCCCACTTTGAAATAAATAAAAACCTATATCTGCACCCTAAAAAGAGTTAACTGATTGAATTATGACTGAAGATCGTCAGCTGTCTTCCTCTTCCGTGTTTCTCCTCGATACGTAAAGGCTGCAGCACCTTTGACAACTTCTCTCCACATATCAAACATAGCGGTAAGCCAGCATCGTTTGCTTGAAAGCATATAACTCTGTCCACACAGAACTAAACCCTCTGTGTTCCTCTGATACTTTTATTTTCTTTGATTTATCCATAGTTCGCTCATCGAGCCGGGGTCAGGTTATTCACCTGCAAGAAAAGGCGCTGGCGCGGGACCGTAGCAGGATGTGACGCATATTTTAGTTGACTTAATTAAAACTGTTTTGTTTTTTATGTATGTGTCACAGTATCACCTCAAAATACAAGATACGAAACATTTTCAACCGTCCAACAAAATGTAAATATTCCTACAAATACTTTTATTTCCTTCTTATCTTTGTCTAAGCTCAAGGGAGCCAGAGCAGAGTGCTTAAAGAGCCGCATGTTGCAGAACCCTGGGTTAGACCATCTCATCAGCATAATGAAATAATAGATCAATATGCAACACACACACACACACACACACACACACACACACACACACACACACACACCTGGTTCGAGTCAGAGGAGATGATCACATTTGTTTTTCTGCTGAGGAGAGATTTAAAGCTACAGGTGTGTTTTAATTGATTGACAGGTATCTCAGCCAATCATTACAGGACACAAAGTTTCCTTATTTCCCTTTTCTTCTTTTAGCCGTTTTCTGCTTGTGTTATAAAGCTAACATGCACCAGATTCCAGATGACTTCCTCTACCAATATATCTTCTTCTTCATCTTAAGAAGACTGATATCATCCTGCAGCATTTCAAAGGAGTCAATAATATGTACTTCAACAATAAAGACGTTGTAATAACTTCTCCGCCCTCTCTGTCCTGCAGCCGAAGCAGATCGGGGATGATTTCTGCGGCCTGGTGCTGAACCAGCCTCTCGGGGGTCTGCGGGTCATCGAGGGCAGCCCGCTGTACGAGGACCGCACGGAGGGCATGGGGGCCGTCGCCGCCTACATCTACGGAGAACACACGGTGGTGTTCGTGGGGACGCGCAGCGGGCAGCTCAAGAAGGTAGGAGGGAGCGAGGGCATGTGTGAAGCTGCTGTGTGGGGTTTGATCATAGGAGTCAACATGTCGCAGGGCGAGATACTTAACCCTGAGTTGCTCCCGATGGCCAACGGTGTGTGAATGTGTGTGCATGTTAGTTCTTAGGCTAAGGTACACTGAATGGGTGTGAAAGGGTGAATGACATCGTCGTAAAGCGCTACATAAGTACAGTCCATTCACAATTTATACTTGGGACATGTTTCCACCACTTTTGGAAATGGCCACCACCACTTTGCATTAGGATAACTTGTTTTTAAAATGTTCTGAGAATAGAAAAGGTAGATAGAAATGTGTATTTGCACAAGAGAATGCATTCCTGGTGACACGTTTCATATTAGTAATAATTGAATAGAGAATAGCTTTGCAGCAGCGTAGCATAGTTACTTCTCTAGTTGTCAAAAAAGTATAGTTAATGCAGTATAGTGGATTTTTAAATATGATAAAAAGTCTCCCCACCACTTTTTCGAACAAAGTGACGCCCCTGGGTTTGATTGGGACATTTCTCCACCACTTTGCATTAGGATCATTTGTTTAAAAACGTTCTGAAAACAGAAAGAATTGTTGAGAAGGTTTATTTGCACAAGAGAACATCTGGACAATCTGGAGGACTGTTCACACTTTCTGGGTGAATTCCTGGTGCAGTTTGGACCTGCGACACGTTTAATATTAGTAATAGTTGAATAGAGAATAGCTTTGCAGCAGCGTAGCATTGTTACTGTTCTAGTTGCCAAAAAGGTATTGAAAGCATACTGTATATATGTATGTATATATGTATGTATTGTTTCCCTTGGACCCTTAATGCAGTAGTGGTTTTACAAATCTGAAAAAAGTGTCCCCAACACTTTTTCTAACTAATGGCGCATTTCCACTACAGCGCGGAGCGTGGTTTAAGCGTGCCGTGCCCGTCCCGTTTTTGGTTGCGTTTCCACTAGGCGTAGTTCCGGCTAGCGGGTACTTTTTCACAGTTTTCTGGCCCTCCAAAATCGAGGTTCTTCCCGGGCCAACAACCGGGCTGAGTATGCTAAACTAGTGAGAGAATCGCTGGCAACTACAACAAAATGAACATATTTGACCGTGATTAAATTGTAATACACGTTTCAAAATGATGCCGAAGTAACAACATACTGATACCGGTTAGTAAAAACCATGAATTAACGCTTTGACAAGTCTGCAGACAGACGGCAGGCGAAAAACCTTTTAAAATGCGTGTTTTTTTTAATGGAGCTTGGCTAAGCTAACGTTGTATATGCTCCGACCGTCCACACTCACAACAACGGCCTACAGACATGAATAAACCAGCGACTGTATTCTCCATGACACAGACAGTCTGTGGTTTGTACTTGTTTAACTTTTGTCTAGTTTCTGAACAGATATGAGGAGCTGTGAGCTCTGAGTGCTAACAGCTAACAGCTGATGTTGGTTTTGTGGTTCGCATTGAAGATGACGTCACGGCTCCGCCTACACTGCGTTACTATAGTTACTGCCCCAGTTCCTAAACTGTAATGGAAACGCAGCATAAAGTGAGCCAGGCCTAACTATACCGTACTAAGCCGAGCGAGGCCCTGCAGTGGAAAAGCGCCATGACGCCCCTGGGTGAGATTGTGAGGAGAAAAAAGCGTAAAAAATATCATATTTGTGTTTGAAATCGAAGTTGTGCAGTTTTCCAGGTGCTTTGTGGTGTTTAGGAAGGATGAGTGTTTTTTCGAGGTGCTGCTTTGTTGTGCAGAGAGGAAATGGTCGCATACATGTTTGAAAATTGCTTTCGAGTGTTTCCATTTAAGGAGCAGAGGGGGGGTAAATTGCTTTATGCATGTTTTAAATCACTGCAGGCTGTTTGGTGTGAAAGGAAGTAAAGGAACAGCTTGAGTTTCCTGTCTCACCTCCACCTCTGAAGTTTGGTTGCCATCTCTCACGATGTTTAATTAACTGAAGCATATGAAACGTTTGTGTTGCGTTTTTGATACCCGAGAGTATTTCGCTTGAAGCTGATTTTTACTGTTGCTATCTGCTGATTTACACCTGTGTACACATCTGTATTTGCGTCATGAATGCAGTGCAGTAAACGTAGAAAGCTTCACCATTTCCAAGTACTTCAAATTTCTACTTTATACTGAGATGAGTTCAGTTCAAAGAGAGTCTGCATTTCACTGTATCCTTCATTTCATCCCTGTAATAAAAAATGTAAAGAAAGGGATGTTCCAGCATTTAGCATTGACTCAATAATAATAGTAATAATAATACTCGTGTATCTGATAACTGTTTCATTTCTTTTACGTATTTCCTGCTGCCTCTCTCCGTGCTCCGCTCTCTCTTCTTCATATTGTTATCTGAAAATAATCCGAGCGTTGTTTTCGTTTCATAACACGGCAAACAATCTATTCATATCCAGGGTTATTTACTCACTGGTGGTGCATGGGGGTGTAGCAGCAGGTCTGCAGAGACCCCCGCTCCACCTTTATAAAGTTGTCTGCTTGGTGTGATTTCTCAGAGACTGTCTGAGGAGCGTCGCTCTGAGCTGCTCAGAGACTATTTAGTGTGTCCTTCAGCCTGTTAAAGACGACAGGACACACTCCTCTCCGGAGGATTTACACTCTTCACTCCGTCTGCAGATAGCTTCACCGGGTGGAGAGAGCTCAAAAGCAAAAGGACAGAAAGCAGATGTGATGAGGGACATTTTCCACCTGGAGTTTTAATCATCTGTGAGCTAAGATTACTCCATAAGTTATACACCAACCTATTCTGCTCATTTTCAGTATGTAGTGCCTCTACTTTAAAGAGTCCTCTCCTGCTGATGTTCATGTGTATATCAGTATGTAGTGTCTCTACTTTAAAGAGTCCTCTCCTGCTGATGTTCAGGTGTATATCAGTATGTAGTGTCTCTACTTTAAAGAGTCCTCTCCTGCTGATGTTCAGGTGTATATCAGTATGTAATGTCTCTACTTTAAAGAGTCCTCTCCTGCTGATGTTCAGGTGTATATCAGTATGTAGTGTCTCTACTTTAAAGAGTCCTCTCCTGCTGATGTTCAGGTGTATATCAGTATGTAATGTCTCTACTTTAAAGAGTCCTCTCCTGCTGATGTTCAGGTGTATATCAGTATGTAGTGTCTCTACTTTAAAGAGTCCTCTCCTGCTGATGTTCAGGTGTATATCAGTATGTAATGTCTCTACTTTAAAGAGTCCTCTCCTGCTGATGTTCAGGTGTATATCAGTATGTAGTGTCTCTACTTTAAAGAGTCCTCTCCTGCTGATGTTCAGGTGTATATCAGTATGTAATGTCTCTACTTTAAAGAGTCCTCTCCTGCTGATGTTCAGGTGTATATCAGTATGTAGTGTCTCTACTTTAAAGAGTCCTCTCCTGCTGATGTTCAGGTGTATATCAGTATTTAGTGTCTCTACTTTAAAGAGTCCTCTCCTGCTGATGTTCAGGTGTATATCATTATGTAGTGTCTCTACTTTAAAGAGTCCTCTCCTGCTGATGTTCAGGTGTATATCAGTATGTAGTGTCTCTACTTTAAAGAGTCCTCTCCTGCTGATGTTCAGGTGTATATCAGTATGTAGTGTCTCTACTTTAAAGAGTCCTCTCCTGCTGATATTCAGGTGTATATCAGTATGTAGTGTCTCTACTTTAAAGAGTCCTCTCCTGCTGATGTTCAGGTGTATATCAGTATGTAGTGTCTCTACTTTAAAGAGTCCTCTCCTGCTGATGTTCAGGTGTATATCAGTATGTACTGTAGTGTCTCTACTTTAAAGAGTCCTCTCCTGCTGATGTTCATGTGTATATCAGTGTGTAGTGTCTCCACTTTAAAGAGTCCTCTCCTGCTGATGTTCAGGTGTATATCAGTGTTTAGTGTCTCCACATTAAAGAGTCCTCTCCTGCTGATGTTCAGGTGTATATCAGTATGTAGTGTCTCTACTTTAAAGAGTCCTCTCCTGCTGATGTTCAGGTGTATATCAGTATGTAGTGTCTCTACTTTAAAGAGTCCTCTCCTGCTGATGTTCAGGTGTATATCAGTATGTAGTGTCTCTACTTTAAAGAGTCCTCTCCTGCTGATGTTCAGGTGTATATCAGTATGTACTGTAGTGTCTCTACTTTAAAGAGTCCTCTCCTGCTGATGTTCATGTGTATATCAGTATGTAGTGTCTCCACTTTAAAGAGTCCTCTCCTGCTGATGTTCAGGTGTATATCAGTGTTTAGTGTCTCCACATTAAAGAGTCCTCTCCTGCTGATGTTCATGTGTATATCAGTGTGTAGTGTCTCCACTTTAAAGAGTCCTCTCCTGCTGATGTTCAGGTGTATATCAGTATGTAGTGTCTCTACTTTAAAGAGTCCTCTCCTGCTGATGTTCATGTGTATATCAGTATGTAGTGTCTCCACTTTAAAGAGTCCTCTCCTGCTGATGTTCAGGTGTATATCAGTGTTTAGTGTCTCCACTTTAAAGAGTCCTCTCCTGCTGATGTTCAGGTGTATATCAGTATGTAGTGTCTCCACATTAAAGAGTCCTCTCCTGCTGATGTTCAGGTGTATATCAGTATGTAGTGTCTCTACTTTAAAGAGTCCTCTCCTGCTGATGTTCATGTGTATATCAGTATGTAGTGTCTCCACTTTAAAGAGTCCTCTCCTGCTGATGTTCAGGTGTATATCAGTGTTTAGTGTCTCCACTTTAAAGAGTCCTCTCCTGCTGATGTTCAGGTGTATATCAGTATGTAGTGTCTCCACATTAAAGAGTCCTCCTGCTGATGTTCAGGTGTATATCAGTATGTAGTGTCTCTACTTTAAAGAGTCCTCTCCTGCTGATGTTCAGGTGTATATCAGTATGTAGTGTCTCTACTTTAAAGAGTCCTCTCCTGCTGATGTTCAGGTGTATATCAGTATGTAGTGTCTTTACTTTAAAGAGTCCTCTCCTGCTGATGTTCAGGTGTATATCAGTATGTAGTGTCTCTACTTTAAAGAGTCCTCTCCTGCTGATGTTCAGGTGTATATCAGTATGTAGTGTCTCTACTTTAAAGAGTCCTCTCCTGCTGATGTTCAGGTGTATATCAGTATGTACTGTAGTGTCTCTACTTTAAAGAGTCCTCTCCTGCTGATGTTCATGTGTATATCAGTATGTAGTGTCTCCACTTTAAAGAGTCCTCTCCTGCTGATGTTCAGGTGTATATCAGTGTGTAGTGCCTCTACTGTGACATGCCTCTACTTTAATGTTCAAAACGCTCTGCTCTGATTGGTCAGCTGGCCGGCTCTGTTGTGATTGGTCAGCCGCTTAGAGATGTCCCGCCCACTCATAGATTTAGCCTTTTTATGATCATTTATGATTATTTTTGATGACATCTTGCCTTTTCCTCTTAACCCACAAGGTAAACATGTGATTGTAATGAAAGTAAATAGTATAATTTTACTAAATCTCCAATTTCTTTCATCATTAAGAGGCACCAACTTCCTCCAAAACAGACCCTTCACTTGATTGTTTCAAAAGTAAATTCACTTTGAGGTCATACTCCTTGATAAGACCCTTTTTTATTCATCTAAATTAACATTTTCAGCGGGATTGAAAGACTCTATCAAACTTCAAATAGACGTATTTGGCTTTATTTGAATCATACAGTTAATAATCTTCATTTAACACGGATAGAAAACTTCATTTTCCGGTTGAATAAATCCCAAACTTGTACACACACACACGTCGTCCTCTGCACTTCACACACATTCCTGCACACATCATTAAAATAAAAAGCTGCTTCACATTTGACACACAATCGTCTCCATTTTCCAGCCCGAGTGAAGGATGAATTTTAATTGCCTGAAAACAAAAAAATGGAGGCTGAGTGGATCCTCTCGGCGTTCGACCCGATCACCTCTCCTCCCACGCAGCTGCCGCTTTAATATTCCCCGAGATATTCCTCCAAACCAGAGAGAGATATTCCTCAAACCAGAGAGAGATATTCCTCCAAACCAGAGAGAGATATTCCTCCAAACCAGAGAGAGATATTCCTCAAACCAGAGAGAGATATTCCTCCAAACCAGAGAGAGATATTCCTCCAAACCAGAGAGAGATATTCCTCCAAACCAGAGAGAGATATTCCTCAAACCAGAGAGAGATATTCCTCCAAACCAGAGAGAGATATTCCTCCAAACCAGAGAGAGATATTCCTCAAACCAGAGAGAGATATTCCTCCAAACCAGAGAGAGATATTCCTCCAAACCAGAGAGAGATATTCCTCCAAACCAGAGAGAGATATTCCTCAAACCAGAGAGAGATATTCCTCCAAACCAGAGAGAGATATTCCTCCAAACCAGAGAGAGATATTCCTCAAACCAGAGAGAGATATTCCTCCAAACCAGAGAGAGATATTCCTCCAAACCAGAGAGAGATATTCCTCCAAACCAGAGAGAGATATTCCTCAAACCAGAGAGAGATATTCCTCAAACCCGGAGAGAGATATTGCTCTGGAAGCGACCTCTGATGGAGGGGTAGCCGGAGGTGGAGTCTGTGCCGGTGTCAAATGATGCACCCCCGTTGTGAAATGCACCCCTTGACCC
This sequence comes from Pogonophryne albipinna, assembly GCA_028583405.1. Lineage (NCBI taxonomy): Eukaryota > Metazoa > Chordata > Actinopteri > Perciformes > Artedidraconidae > Pogonophryne > Pogonophryne albipinna. The sequence continues at coordinate 219,394 of JAPTMU010000293.1, forward strand.
AAGAACGCGCATTTGAATGTATAGTCCGTTATTCTATGTCTATTTTGCATTCATTCGTCACTTATTTTTTATTTAATATATGTTTTTATTTAATTGTGACGTCATGTCTGTATACTTTTGCTTGTACTTGTTTATTTTTACATCAAGTGCTTGAGGGTGGGATTAATATAATTTATTTTATTTTGGGGGGTGCTTTTTATGAACAGCCTGGTTGCCACGATATGCACCCCTTGCTCTCTCTGACAATATACGTGTCACATACCTGAAACTTGCTCCATTTGTTGGTACTAGTCCTACAACTATACCCTCCGAAGCGCTCGAGGGTGGGATTAATAGAAGCATCTTGTTTTGGGGGCCGCTTTCTACGGCAGGCCAGGGGGTGCATTTCACGACGGGGGTGCATCATTTGAAACATCACCGGGAACAGCACATCGGTGGTTTTCTGGTTGTAGATGCTAGCGGACTTGTTCTATGTTTAGTGAAGCTTCCTCCTCCTCTTCCTCATCTTCCTCTTCCTCCTCTCTCAGTCCAACGAACGCTTTGAAAGCCAAGCAAACAACCAATATTATTATTTTTAATATATGTGCTATAGGATAACATGCAATTAGGCATCTGCCACTACGTTTATTTGCACTACTAAATACTGTTAATATTTACATTAATTATGTGACCGTCTATGTTTCCTGTAGTTATTTAATTGCTCTTTTTACTGCATTTTTATTGTACAGTTGTAGTATTATGCTGCTGTGTTTATTGTATCTTTGTAACTCTGACACAATAATTTCCTTCGGGATAAATAAAGTCTTATCTTATCTTACTAATCTTCCTACATCTTCAGTTTGTTCATCATTAAGATGCAAAAAGTGTTTTTTCCCCTCCAAAACAGACCCTTCGCTCCTAGGGTCTGTTGTCTGATACTCTTGTTCTATGTTTAGTGAAGCTTCCTTTTCCTCTTCCTCCTCCTCTTCCTCCTCTCTGAGTCCAACAAACACTTTGAAAGCCAAGCAAACGTTTAGAAATAGAATAATCGTAAATCTTCAGTTTTTTCACCATTTAAAGGTAGGGTAGGTAAGAATGGAGAAACCAGCTCGAGTGCGCTAGAATTTGAAAGTACGCAGCTGGAACAAATCTGCCCCTTCCTTACAGAGCCCCTCCTCCAACACACACGAACGCGCACATGACCAATGAGGGCACGAGATAAGTTTGTGCACAGATGGAAGGCTGACAGGCAGGTAGGCCATCCAGTTACTTTAGCCGGCTCAGATGATTGGTCGTGCTTTTTACAGCGCCACGGCTTCCACAGATGACATTTTTTTTATGGTCAAAGCACTTAAGATATTCATTGCTATCGGGATGTTAAGAGCATTCCATGGAATATAACAAGTGTTTCTGAAGTGAACCTACCCCTCCTTTAAGTATCTCCTGTTAGCTAACTTGCTGTACATGCTAATCCAGTAAACAGACTTTTTTCATGAACACAAAATCTACTCGCTATGCATTTGGATCCCAGTACACACACTGTTGTTTACATCATATTTAGTATTTGGGCTGCACAATTAATTAACATTTCTATTTAAATCGCAATATGAACTAGTGCAATATCCACATCGCAGTCAATGCAACAATTGTGTAAATATCTGAATGAAGTATTGAAGAGCTGCAGAGAAGTCCCAGTCTTCTATAGATTTCATTAAAACATCCTCGTTTGGTTCAGATCCTTTAAAAAAATGTATTTCAATGATCATTTGACTTATGCTTCTTATATAGCAAGACACATCTCAGTTGCAATATCCCTCACATTTTCCCAATTTGTGTTTTTCCCAACTCCTGCTCCTACTTAGTTTGAATAACATGTTGATATTGGATTTTCAAACCTTATATAAATGACGTGTGTGTGTGTGTGTGTGTGTGTGTGTGTGTGTGTGTGTGTGTGTGTGTGTGTGTGTGTGTGTGTGTGTGTGTGTGTGTGTGTGTGTGTGTGTGTGTGTGTGTGTGTGTGTGTGTGTGTGTGTGTGTGTGTGTGTGTGTGTGTGTGTGTGTGTGTGTGTGTGTGTGTGTGTGTGTGTGTGTGTGTGTGTGTGTGTGTGTGTGTGTGTGTGTGTGTGTGTGTGTGTGTGTGTGTGTGTGTGTGTGTGATATGTTTCTGAAGTGAATTACCTACCCCACCATTAAGAGGCAAACAGTGTTTTTGTTTCCTCCAAAACAGACCCTTCACTTGATTAATTCAAAAGTAAATCACTTGTAGGTCGTACTCCTTGATGACACCATCTTTTATTCATCTAAATCAACAATTTAAACTGAATTTAAAGACTTCATCATCTTAAAATAGACATATTTGGCTTTATTGGAATGATACATGATTCAGGAGATCTCCAAACCGGAGAGAGATATTCCTCTGGAGGAGACGTCTGATGGAGGGAGAGCCGGAGGTGGAGTCAGATCGCTGGCGGGGATACTGTTGTTCTATGTTTAGTGAAGCTTCCTCCTCATCTTCCACTTCCTCCTCTCTGAGTCCAACAAACGCTTTGAAAGCCAAGCAGACGTTTGGAAACAGACGAGGGATTACAAACGTCCTGAGGGCTGAAGACCACGTCTGAACGTCTGAAAACCAGGACGAGATTTAGTGGAGACTGGAAGCGTCTTTCTTGTTTTCTATCAAGGAATTACAAACGTACTGGAAGAGGATGTGATATTTATGATCAAGAGTGAACAAGATATATATATGTTGCCCCAGAATTGCGACTTTAATCTCAAAAACTGAAGAAAGAAAATAAAAAAATGCCACATGTGGCCCTAATCCTCTTCCGTATAATTAAGTGACAATTAAAACAATTTTTTTTATCTTCTATCAGATGGATTTCTTTACATTTTTTTCTTCCATACGGTAACTGGTTTTAATTAAACACTGTTGAGATTAATGCTGGAGGATTTTTCTATATTCATTTTTAAAAATTGAAGCAAAAACTCTCAAATATAGAAATGTCCCGCTATTCTCTGTTTTATGTTATCCATCCATCTTCTCCCGCTTATCCGTGGTCGGGTCTCGGGGGTAGCAGTTCCAGCAGAGAGCCCCAAACGTTCCTTTCCCCTCATCAACCAGCTCTGACTGGGGGGTCCCAAGGCGCTCCCAGGCCAGCGAAGAGATATAATCCCTCCACCTGGTCCTAGGTCTACCCCTCGGTCTCCTCCCAGCTGGACGTGCCTGGAACACCTCCCTAGGGAGGCGCCCAGGTGGCATCCTAACTAGGAGCCCGAACCACCTCAACTGACTCCTTTCGACGCGAAGGAGGAGCGGTTAAACTCCGAGTCCCTCCCGGATGACCGAACTTCTCACCTTATCCCTAAGGGAGACACCAGCCACCCTGCGGAGAAAACCCATCTCGGCCGCTTGTATCCGCGATCTCGTTCTTTCGGTCATGACCCATCCTTCATGACCATAGGTGAGGGTAGGAAGGAAAATGGCCCGGTAGACAGAGAGCTTTGCCTTCTGGCTCAGCTCCCTTTTCGTCACAATGGTGCGGTAAAGCGACTGCAGTCCCGATTCTCCGGCCCATCTCACGCTCCATTGTTCCCTCACTCGAGAACAAGACCCTCTTGACTTTATGTTATAATAAAGTAAAAGTCCATTTCTATTTGGACTGTCAATAGAAGACATTTAAAGACATCCCCTGTAGTTTCTTGAGATTGTAATTGACATTTCCCACATGTCTGGCACTCTATATAACCCATGATTCTTTAACAAATGCAGACAATAATTGGCATTGCCTTAAATATCAAAACATACTCATTAAATAAAATAAAAAATCTGTAAAAAAAACGAGACGACAAAAGATATTAAGCTTTAAATCCAGCTGTTATCAAATAAAATCCTGCTATTTCCATATATGGGCGTCCATTTCCTGTCCGTCCTAAGATTCCTACCATTACTCCCCCATTAGAGGTTTTATTCATGCAGCTTTATTCATCTAAATGGAGTCAAAGGACACATAGTGCTGTGTGCAGTATAGATTATAACCCCCCTGTGATTTGTGATGTGTTATAAATACAGTTGACTTCAGGTTCAGGCAGGAAGCTGCGTGTTTGAGGTTAAAGAAAGACTGAGGTTAAAAGAAAGCAGCGTTATATATTTCCTCCATACGTCCTGACCTCCTCCATTAGTGGGTGTTCGGAGCAGGAATAAAACTGTAAGAGCGGACATATTTCAGGCTCTTTTTCTGTGTTTTCTTTAGTAGTTATTATCCATTTTCCTCCGGTCAGAGGTTCTCCTTCGTGCATGTACAACAGGAGATCGCTTGGGGAGAAAACGTTCTTATTTAATGGGATTATTCAGTTTGGTGTTGGTAAGGAAATGCAGATTAAACCAGTGCCACACATATCAGGCTTGTGTTGGTCATATTTTTGAGAAATGTACCGTATTCGGGTCGACGCTTACAGAGAGGAGTGTCCAACATGTTGCTTTTCTGTCATATGTCCTTTTTATATAGCTGTAAATAAACAGACAAAGCTTCAGTAATCTCACACAAACATTTGATGTCCCAATAGTCCCTTCAATCGTGTTTTATTGTCAGAGTGTTTATCTTCACGGTCTACTGTATATCTTCTACTTTTCAATGCTGCTTTAATTCTATTTTGAGATGTTTAAATTTTAGTATTGTTTATTTCTACTTTTTAATTTCTATTTATGTGCAATGCCTTGTTTGTATGGGATCAATAAAGTACCTTTTATCTTCTGCACCTTATGGCGGTGCAGGGCCTCGCTCGGCTTAGTACGGTATGGCTAGGCCTCGTTAGGCCCGGCTCACTTTATGCTGCGTTTCCATTACAGTTTAGTAGCTGGGGCAGTAACTATAGTAACGCAGTGTAGGCGGAGCCGTGACGTCATCTTCAATGTGAAACACAAAACCAGCATCAGCTGTTAGCTCTTAGCACTCAGAGCTCACAGCTCCTCATATCTGTTCAGAAACTAGACAAAAGTTAAACAAGTACAAACCACAGACTGTCTGTGTCATGGCGAATACAGTCGCTGGTTTATTTATGTCTGTATAGGCCGTTGTTGTGAGTGTGGACGGTCGGAGCATATACAACGTTAGCTTAGCCAAGCTCCATTCAGAAAACACGCATTTTAAAAGGTTTTTCGCCTGCCGTCTGTCTGCAGACTTGTCAAAGCATTAATTCATGGTTTCTACTAACCGGTATCAGTGTGTTGTTACTTCGGCATCATTTAGAAACGTGTATTACAATTAAATCACGGTCAAATATGTTCATTTTGTTGTAAGGCGACATATTTCTGCTTTTTCCATATCTTATGGCATCACATAAATCCTTATTTCTTAATTATATTGTATATGGCACTGTTGGCGGAGCTTGGAAATGTATATGACAATAAAATCTCTGAATCTGAACGCACTGAAGTCGCCTTTTAATGCTTCTATTTTGTAGATATTAGATGTATTTGTGGGTCATAGTCACGTCAGAGGTGTCATTGTTTCCCCTTTAATAATGTCACACAGTTGATGAATCTGTTTCTCTGCTTGTTTACTGAGGTCAGAAGACATTTCTTTCGTCTGTACAAAAGCCTCCCTGTGTTTCTCACTTGGCCGCTGTGATTGGCGAGAGCTCGGACTCTAATGAATTTAATTTAGGGAACCAGGGTTAATTGGTCACTTGGCGAGGAGGCTAAAAGCAGAGACTGTCAACAGAACTAGAACACAAAGAGCTCAGTGGAAACTGCTGGGTTAAAGCGAATAAATAAAGAGTTGTGACATATTTTAAAGCCTCAATAGACGAGGAGTCAGATTTGATTTCTTCTGAAAATGTCACTTTATTTGTTCTTCTTTCATCGTAACTCTAAATCTAATCTTCTGATTTCCTGGACTGAAGATGATGTGTGGAGCTGAAACCAAAAGAAAACATGACCTTTTACTTATTATACTTCACAGGCAGACAGATGGGACCTTCAAACTTGATTTACAATTATAAAAGCTGTAAAAAAACCTCCGTGTTTTGAAGTGTTTTTGTTCTAATTTCAGCGTGTTTTCCCCAAAGCGGAGTTAATGAAGGTCAGCTGAAGTGTTCTCACATGTTGCCCAATGCAGTTTGGTGTATTTAAGTGAAGTGGAGACTGGCGGTTTCCCGCAGTAATCTGATTTCTGAACGTATATGAGGAACCAGGTTTCCATCATCAGGAGGGGCAATAGAAACGCCTGGTTTTAAGGTGGTATTTCTGTCTGATTTTGGACCGTTTTAAGGTGGTATTTCTGTCTGATTTTGGACCGTTTTAAGGTGGTATTTCTGTCTGATTTTGGACCGTTTTAAGGTGGTATTTCTGTCTGATTTTAGACCGTTTTAAGGTGGTATTTCTGTCTGATTTTAGACCGTTTTAAGGTGGTATTTCTGTCTGATTTTGGACCGTTTTAAGGTGGTATTTGGACCGTTTTAAGGTGGTATTTCTGTCTGATTTTAGACCGTTTTAAGGTGGTATTTCTGTCTGATTTTGGACCGTTTTAAGGTGGTTTTTCTGTCTGATTTTGGACTGTTTTAAGGTGGGTTTTCTGTCTGATTTTGGACCGTTTTAAGGTGGTATTTCTGTCTGATTTTAGACCGTTTTAAGGTGGTTTTTCTGTCTGATTTTGGACCGTTTTAAGGTGGTTTTTCTGTCTGATTTTGGACCGTTTTAAGGTGGTATTTCTGTCTGATTTTGGACCGTTTTAATGTGGTATTTGGACCGTTATAAGGTGGTACATTTGCCAGGTTTCAACAATCAAAGGTGGTAATTAGAGACGTCTGGTTTTCGTCAAAAATCAAAGTGTGTTTCTTAGAGTCATAACTCAGTAAAATGTCAACACACATAGATTCAGCTTGACTTGCACTTCCCCGAAGAGATCATTACATCACATTTAAATCTAGACTAGACATTTGCTTGGAAATGAAAGATAAAAATGCTTTTTATTGGATTTTATTTTCACTTTGTTACATCAATTATATAAGAAAATGCTTTGTTTCCCTCATCCAGTATAAATATATCCACTGAAGTGAAGATAACTATTAGATCAAGTGCAGTCTGAGTAGCCTCTTTTTTTTTTCAAACAATCTTTTTGGCCCAACGTGCAATATACATAATGTAGCCTATAGCAGAATATTAATGGCAATAAGAAAACTACACTTGATTCGAAAATGGTTGTTTTCTGGCTAATTAAAAATGTGTGTTTCCCTCGTCATATATATAATCATTGTAATGAAATCATTAAACACATGAGATATAACATGTTAGTTTAAAACGTGCACGTATTTTCAAATTGTACACACACAGCACGGCTAGCAGTTTCCACCTGTTTCCAGTGTGTATGCTAAGCTAAGCTAACCACAACCTGCTCCGTGCACAGACATGTGAATTCCCCCCCAAATTTCAAACTATTTGAACACAAGTCTAAACTAGTGTGATGATGATTTGAACCAGCGACCCTGGCAGTATCTCGCCTCCTCTAGTGAGGCATTCAAAAGCTGTAACTCTCAGTGTGTGTTTTAGTGCTGAGAGGACGTTTCCCTCCCGACTCGTTCCACACGGAGCCTCGGCTGCTCGCTGCGTGTCTGACAGGAGGGACAGCAAGTCGTAACTCAACCTGTGTTGACTTTATCTGCGTCTGTCAGAGCGCTCCTCTCTCCTCCATCTTGCTCCTCTCTCTCCTCTCTCCGTCCATCTTCCTCCTTCACTCCTTCACTCCTATCTCCGTCCATCTTCCTCCTTTACTCCTCTCTCTCTCTCCTCTCCTCTCTCTGTTCTGTCCTCCATCTTCCTCTTCCACTCCTGTTCTCCTCTCTCTCCTATCTCCGTCCATCTTCCTCCTTCACGCCTTCACTCCTATCTCCGTCCATCTTCCTCTTCCACTCCTGTTCTCCTCTCTCTCCTATCTCCGTCCATCTTCCTCCTTCACTCCTTCACTCCTATCTCCGTCCATCTTCCTCCTTCACTCCTCTCTCTCTCTCCTCTCCCCTCTCTCCTCTGTCCTCCATCTTCCTCCTCCACTCCTGTTCTCCTCTCTCTCCTCTGTCCTCCATCTTCCTCCTCCACTCCTGTTCTCCTCTCTCCTCTCTCCTCTCTCCTCCCTCTCTATCCGATGTGTCCATGAGGTTTCAACTCAATTCAGGGTTTTCTGACTCTCTTGTATCCGCCTCTAATGAAGAATAACCATGTTTTAATCTTGTTGATTTCACACGATCAGGTTGTTGACTTCTAAAAACATTTACACATTGAGATTGTTAATAACTAATCATCAGTAATGTGGATATAATGACTTGGTGAGTTACGACGAATAGGAACATCACAGTGAACTTAGCGGCCCTTTTCCCAGCAGCTTGGAGAAAGTTTTAAGCCGCATTAAGAGATCCTGATGAGTGTCTTGCTTGTCTGATATTTGAAGAAGGGTTTGGACCTATTCAAGACGTTTGGCCGGTTTTAAGGCTATATATTAGAATCATTTTGGACAACTTCTTAGGTGGTATATTTTTCAGACTTTGAAAACATTTGAGGTTGTATTTTTGTCAGTTTAAACTGATTTAATGTTGGACAGATTGCAGAGTTGTTAATGGTGTTAAAAGTTCACGTTTTTCAAAGTTAGGTCATTTGTTTAAGCTGCTATATGTGTCAGAATTTGGACTAGTTTAAGGTTATGTATTGTTCAGATTTCTGACTTGTTTGAGGCTGTATATCTGTCGGTATGCCGACTTCAGTCCTGCTCGTAAGTCAAGTCTTCACATCATCATTGAGTTCTGTAAAATGAGAAAACAGCCTCCTCGTCGGTCGCATTTTTCCAGATGCAATTCAGTTATTTCTGGCGTTTAAATCAGAGAGGAACTCCTGCAGAGTGTTTACCCTCAGCTGCTCAAACACACCACAGACCCTGAAAGAATAAAGTGTACAACAATGTTTAAATACTTCACAATGACCTCACCTGTTTTCTTTGGGTTTATCAAAACAAAGGGGTTTTTCAGCCCGTTGTGTCCAGTGTAAAGAAACCGCTCATTACTTTAAATCCAGTTGTAGCTGTGGTGGTCTGAAGCACCAAACAGGAAGTGGACCTGAAACCTGAAGCAGCCACACGGGGACGTTTGGTTTGAGCGACCACACAGAGAGGAAACCTCAGGGTGTTGAGACGGAGCTAAATCCAGATGAAACACACTTCTTTCTTTACAATTAGTAACCATTTTTAAACTGCAGCTCCACCCTGCATCAAAGGGTTCAACTGGGATCTGACCAGTCCAGCCTTTTACTTACAAAGTGGGAGTTTTTAATGGGTTACATTTGTCAGAATTTGGATGACTTTAAGGTGGTATACTGTGTCAATATACTGTGTCAATATTTAACTGGTTTAAGTTGGTTTATCGTTTAAAGTTTTTGACTGTTTTAAGTGGTATGATTGTCAACAAAATGTTACCGTTTCAAAGTGGTATATTCTGATTTTTGAAGTGCTTTGAGTTGGTTTATTCTTTCAATATTGCACTGGTTTAAGGCGGTATATTTGACAGATTTGAGACTGTTTTAGGTCAGTATTTTTGCCTAATTGTGGACACATTAAAGGTGGTATATGGTTCATGTTTCTGTTCATTTTGGACTTGATTCAGGTGGTATCTTACTCAGATGTATAGCTGGTTTGAGGTGGTATTTTTGTCAGAATTTGGACAGTTGTAATGTGGCATACATTGTATATACTGGAATTGTTTAAGGTGGTAGCTATTTTTCGGGTTTAAGCTGGTTTCGGGTTGTATATTTGACAGATTTAAGGTGGTATTTTTGTCTGAATTGAGACTGATTTAAAACCAGTATATTGTTCAGATTTTGTAGGCTTGTTTAATTATTTATATTTGTGTGATTGTGGACTGCTTTGAGGTCATATTTTAGATTTTTAAGGTAGTATTTCTAACTCTTTTTGAACAATTTTAAGATGGTATTTTTATCAAATCAAAACAAATCAAGTTTTATTTTTATAGCACATTTATAAACGATTTTTGGTGGAGCCAAAGTGCTGTACATATAATAAAAATAGCCTACAGTAGAGACACTTTAGAGCAAATACAACAGCACAGATTGTTCAGAATATCAGTATGAGAAAAACGACACCCTCTGTCCTTAGACCCTCTGTCCTTAGACCCTCACATCGTACAAGGAAAAACTTCCAGAGAAACCCCACAGTTTAAGGGGAACATGGGAGAAACCTCAGGGAGAGCAACAGAGGAGGGATCCCTCTCCCAGGACGGACAGACGTGCAATAAATGCCGTGTGTAAATCGAAGAGATAATACATTTTACAGCATATAGACCGAATGTTAGGAAATGCATGTGTCTGTAATAAGAAGATGAATCTTAGGTTAGGCTGGTTTAAGGTGGTATATTCAACACATTTTTGGCTGTTTTAAATGTGTATTTTGTCCTGATTTGGGCTGGTTTAAGCAGTGTATTGCTTAGATTATGGACTGTTATTTAGTTGATATTGATATTATTTTAAGGTTGTATATTTTTACATATTTTGGACTGGTCTAAGGTTTTATACTCCTGTTTTTTCTCCAGCAGCAGGCTGAGTGTAGTTGGGATGGTTCCCAGTCTGCCTCCTCTAACAACATAATCTCATCTGACTGTCCACACACACTCTCTGGAAGCTTCTCACTGAATCCTTCACACACACACGTCTGGCTTTTAAACACCGCCTCTGCTTTCTGTTCATTCGTATAGAAATCAACCTGCAGAGGCATCGTCCCTCAGCGTCAACATGTTAATACGGTGGCGGTCACAGAGGCGATGTTAATGCTTCCATACATCATCATGTGAGAGTCTGTAAACACGGCAGACGCTCTGTTTACTTCCAGGAGCCAGATTTAGTTTGTGAACCGACCCAACTCTCACCTCTGCTCCCAGGATGCATGGGAGAGAGACGTGGAACGAAAAAGAGAGATTTAATCTGAAGGAAAACTGAGGAGAAAAGGACAAAGAAGAGAATCTGTTTTTCCTCTGTTTTTCTTAGGTTGAGTAACAACAGTTAAAAATGTCCCTCTTCAAGTTTTGTTCAAGCATAAAATGGAATATGAAACTTATGACAAACCATAAACCGACATTTTCACGTTATATACAATATTTGCCTCCATACATTAACTGGTTGTTGTTGAACATCAGTCACTAAGAAGACAGAAACAATAAATATGAATATGAGAGAGTCAGATGTTAAAAGGAAAATGTGTTACAGTAGTTAGAGTGTAGTAGTATTTGTTATAGTATCTGTATTTGTTATGGAAAAAGTACCATAAGTACAAAACAGTCGTTCACTATCAGTTGTTGTGATAGCAGTTGCCGTGGCGACAATAGAAGTGTTGGGGTATCAGCTGATCTGACAGCTGATTGGGTCAGAGCGGTTGATGATGTCATCACTATGTGAGGAGAGATCGCGCCGACAGGAAGCTGCGGGGGGGGACATCCCGGGAGGATGGGTGTGTGTGTGTGTGTCAGTCTGTAAGTGTGTGTGTGTCCGTGTGTGTGTGTCAGAAACTCTCTGATCTGCATCCAAAACAAACAGGCCTGAGGGGAGAGAGGAGACACGCTGCACTGACCGCACCGCCCGATATACACACACACACACACACACACACACATCACACACAGTGATGTTGCGATGTGGAGGTCTTCCATGTTTTCAGCTCTAAAGTTCTGCAGGTTTAGTTGAGTTAGTGTGTGTGTGTGTGTGTGTGTGTGTGTGTGTGTGTGTGTGTGTGTGTGTGTGTGTGTGTGTGTGTGTGTGTGTGTGTGTGTGTGTGTGTGTGTGTGTGTGTGTGTGTGTGTGTGTGTGTGTGTGTGTGTGTGTGTGTGTGTGTGTGTGTGTGTGTGTGTGTGTGTGTGTGTGTGTGTGTGTGTGTGTGTGTGTGTGTGTGTGTGTGTGTGTGTGTGTGTGTGTGTGTGTGTGTGTGTGTTGTCATGATTTCCATTTAAAGGGACATTCCACAGATTTTACACATGAAAATCAGTTTATCGTCACAACGGGCCCAACAACACACATATTCAAAAGACCCCACAACCTCTGCTACACATGAACACAACACACACACACTTTTTGTTGCTGATTTTCCCCTTTTCATACAGTACATGTTGTGAGTGTTTTTGCAGTTATTTTGCATCAGTTTCTACTTCATTTGGACTATAATTCGTGTCATTTTGTGTCTCTGGTTGTTGTTTCTCTCTCATAGTGGTCGTTAGTCTCTCTGCATTTGTTTAGCAACTATAGTTGTTCTATTAGGCATTTTGTATGTCTCTTTATGTCTGTTTTTAGTCATTTAGAGTTTTTTGTTGTTGTTTTTCTCTTTGCATAGTCAGTGATAAACTATGTGTTCCTCTTTGTGGGTACATTGAACCTTTCTGTAGTGTATTTGGTCTATTTGTAGATGTGTGTCTCCATTTGGTTGTTTTTCTACTTTAAATGTCAGATATGAGTCTCTGTTGTTGCATGTCTTTGTGGTTGTCTCGGCCCAGTTGTAGTATTTTAGTTTCTGTGTCATTACTTTGAGTGTGTGTGTCTCTTTGAGTGACATGTTGTGTCTGAAGCTCGGGGCCAATAATCCATCCTCACTTCTTCTGTGGCTTTGGGCGAAGTTTGTCAAGTTTGAGACAATAACTCTGACGACGAGGACCCCGGGGTCAACTCAGTTTGATTCCTAAACAAAGAGGCTAACGTTCCTCTGGAAGTTCAAGACCGTTTTACCAAGACAAACACAATTAGATGTAATAGTTAAATGAAAACAAACAGCAACTTTATAAAGAGTGGATCCATTAAACCTTGACTATAGTGAAGAAGCCAGTTGTAATGTGGCTTATTCGACAGATTCTAGACTGTTTCAGAGTTGTATTTTGTCTGGTTTAAGGTTGAATTATTTTGCTGACACTAATAGTGTTTTTGCTCCTCCTACATATATTGTTTTCTCTTCAGATTTCCACAAACTGAAAGCTCTTTCTGTCTTGTTCAGGCATGTTTGTTATAAAACAAGTTATTGACACTTTTAAGACAGTAAACTGTTCACAATCCGGAGTAGTTTTAGGTGATATCTTATCTAATTTGTAGCTGGTTTTAGGTGGTATCCTTGTCAGAATTTTAGATAGTTTTAAAAGGCATATTCGACACATTTTGCAGAGTTTCAAAGCTGTATTTCTGTTTAAATTCGGACTGGTTTAAGGCGGTATTTTGATCAGAATTCGGACTGGTTTGAGGCGGTATATTGATCAGAATTCGGACTGGTTTGAGGCGGTATATTGATCAGAATTTGGTCTGGTTTAAGGCGGTATATTGATCAGAATTCGGACTGGTTTAAGGCGGTATATTGATCAGAATTTTGACTGGTTTAAGGCGGTATATTGATCAGAATTCGGACTGGTTTAAGGCGGTATATTGATCAGAATTCGGACTGGTTTAAGGCGGTATATTGATCAGAATTTTGACTGGTTTAAGGCGGTATATTGATCAGAATTCGGACTGGTTTAAGGCGGTATATTGATCAGAATTTTGACTGGTTTAAGGCGGTATATTGATCAAAATTTGGACTGGTTTAAGGCGGTATTTTGATCAGATTTTGGACTGGTTTGAGGCGGTATATTGATCAGAATTTGGACTGGTTTGAGGTGGTATATTGATCAGAATTTGGACTGGTTTAAGGCGGTATATTGATCAAAATTTGGACTGGTTTAAGGCGGTATATTGATCAGAATTTGGACGGGTTTAAGGCGGTATTTTGATCAGAATTCGGACTGGTTTGAGGCGGTATATTGATCAGAATTCGGACTGGTTTGAGGCGGTATATTGATCAGAATATGGACTGGTTTAAGGCGGTATATTGATCAGAATTTTGACTGGTTTGAGGCGGTATATTGATCAGAATTTGGACGGGTTTAAGGCGGTATATTGATCAGAATTTGGACGGGTTTAAGGCGGTATATTGATCAAAATTTGGACTGGTTTAAGGCGGTATATTGATCAAAATTTGGACTGGTTTAAGGCGGTATTTTGATCAGATTTTGGACTGGTTTAAGGCGGGATATTGATCAGAATTTGGACGGGTTTAAGGCGGTATATTGATCAAAATTTGGACTGGTTTAAGGCGGGATATTGATCAGAATTTGGACGGGTTTAAGGCGGTATATTGATCAAAATTTGGACTGGTTTAAGGCGGTATATTGATCAAAATTTGGACTGGTTTAAGGCGGTATTTTGATCAGATTTTGGACTGGTTTGAGGCGGTATATTGATCAGAATTTTGACTGGTTTAAGGCGGGATATTGATCAGAATTTGCACTGGTTTAAGGCGGTATATTGATCAGAATTTGGACTGGTTTGAGGTGGTATATTGATCAGAATTTGGACTGGTTTAAGGTGGTATATTGATCAGAATTTGGACTGGTTTGAGGTGGTATATTGATCAGAATTCGGACTGGTTTAAGGCGGTATATTGATCAGAATTTTGACTGGTTTAAGGCGGTATATTGATCAGAATTCGGACTGGTTTAAGGAGGTATATTGATCAGAATTTTGACTGGTTTAAGGCGGTATATTGATCAGAATTCGGACTGGTTTAAGGCGGTATATTGATCAGAATTCGGACTGGTTTAAGGCGGTATATTGATCAGAATTTTGACTGGTTTAAGGCGGTATATTGATCAGAATTCGGACTGGTTTAAGGAGGTATATTGATCAGAATTTTGACTGGTTTAAGGCGGTATATTGATCAAAATTTGGACTGGTTTAAGGCGGTATTTTGATCAGATTTTGGACTGGTTTGAGGCGGTATATTGATCAGAATTTGGACTGGTTTGAGGTGGTATATTGATCAGAATTTGGACTGGTTTAAGGCGGTATATTGATCAAAATTTGGACTGGTTTAAGGCGGGATATTGATCAGATTTTGCACGGGTTTAAGGCGGTATATTGATCAGATTTTGGACGGGTTTAAGGCGGTATATTGATCAGATTTTGCACGGGTTTAAGGCGGTATATTGATCAGATTTTGGACGGGTTTGAGGCGGTATATTGATCAGAATTTTGACTGGTTTAAGGTGGTATATTGATCAAAATTTGGACTGGTTTAAGGCGGGATATTGATCAGATTTTGCACGGGTTTAAGGCGGTATATTGATCAGATTTTGGACGGGTTTAAGGCGGTATATTGATCAGATTTTGCACGGGTTTTAAGGCGGTATATTGATCAGATTTTGGACGGGTTTGAGGCGGTATATTGATCAGAATTTTGACTGGTTTAAGGTGGTATATTGATCAAAATTTGGACTGGTTTAAGGCGGTATATTGATCAAAATTCGGACTGGTTTAAGGCGGTATTTTGATCAGATTTTGGACTGGTTTGAGGCGGTATATTGATCAGAATTTGGACTGGTTTGAGGTGGTATATTGATCAGAATTTGGACTGGTTTAAGGCGGTATATTGATCAAAATTTGGACTGGTTTAAGGCGGGATATTGATCAGATTTTGCACGGGTTTAAGGCGGTATATTGATCAGATTTTGGACGGGTTTAAGGCGGTATATTGATCAGATTTTGCACGGGTTTAAGGCGGTATATTGATCAGATTTTGGACTGGTTTGAGGCGGTATATTGATCAGAATTTGGACTGGTTTAAGGCGGTATATTGATCAGATTTTGGACTGGTTTGAGGCGGTATATTGATCAGATTTTGGACTGGTTTAAGGCGGTATATTGATCAGAATTCGGACTGGTTTGAGGCGGTATATTGATCAGAATTTGGACTGGTTTGATGTGGTATATTGATCAGAATTCGGACTGGTTTAATGTGGGAATTTTCAGGAGATTCTTGACTGGTTTGAGGTAATAATCGTTGCTAAGTCTTCTGCTGGCACTGACTGCGTTTGTGTTCCTCCAGCTGGAAAACAGTAAAGAAAAATATAAAATCAATGTTTTCTACTCGGCAGATTTCCACAAACTGAAAGCTTTTTCTGTCTTTTTCCTGCGTTTTTATTATAAAAGAACACTTCCTGCTCTTCCTCCTCCTCCTCCTCTTCCTTTTTTCCATTAGCACAAAGTGAATTAGCGGAGATGAGTCAGCCAATCAGCTGTGGCATTCAGAGGGAACGGAGCCATTATTGGCTAATGAGACGATGGGGAATTGAAGCTTTTATTCTAATAACAGTAATGTCTGTTTGTAACTGAGCCGCCTGCACCTGCTTCTCTCTTCTCCCAAACCACATTTTCTGCTTTTCCTTTTCTCCTCTCCATCCGGCAGCGACCGGGGAGCGATGCTCGCAGCCAGAGAGGGAAATTAATCTGTTGATTTAGATTCATATAGATGATTATTAGTAGCAGACGCCTGCACCTGTTTCCCTCTCGCTCGGAGAGGAACCAAAGCTCGCTGAAGTGAGGCGGTGTTCAGTTAGCTGCTTTTCCCCATGAAGACGTGATCATCGTTTGTTTTTCATTTCATTGTGAGGTCGCACCTGTGCCTCTCACCTGTGGAGAGAACAGTTTACAGCTTTGTACAAACACCTGCAAAAAACAGATTGTGAGGAGGAGAAATGATTTGGTTTCGGGTTCAAAGTTTGATTTCTTCACTACGAAAATCGAGGAAACTTAAATGCATAATCAACTGAAGATGTTTTCAGTTCCTCTCGAGAGAATCTGTATCTGGTTTCCCCATTTGACCCTCATTAAGTTCCTGTTCTTATCCATCACTTGGAAAATACATCAGATATTTGATATCCTATTGCTAGACCATCTATCTGCAGGAAAAAGGCGATTCAACCCATTTTGTATTTATGTCTCTTACATTTAAAGAGCTTCTTTAAGGTTTTTTGAATCCAGCTTTTAATATGTTGATGTATTTAATGACATCATTTCAAATAAAATCATTCAACTGAATAACGACATTTAACCGAGTAAGATAAGAGGTACTTTATTGATTCCAAATTGGGAAGTGTTTGCGTTGCAGCAGCAAAAAAACAACAAAACAAGGTATTGCACAACTAGTAAATGTAGTAGTAAATGAACCAGCATGTTTTAAAGGTCCCGTGTCATGGCCATTTCTACTGATCATAGTTCCATCGTTGAGGTCTACTAGAATAGATTTACATTGTTCAATGTTCCAAACTCACATTGGTTTCTCACAGCATCTCTGTATAGTATGTGTATTCACTCTCTGTCCTACACGGCTTGTTGGAGCTCCTGCCCCCCCCTCCCTGTGAGCCCAGTGTGCTCTGATTGGTCGGGACGTTGCGGGCAGGTTTCCGGGTCGGCGATACAGTGAGAACAAGAGAAACTCATCCTGAGCACACAAACACTCACAGCCGAAGTGAAAACAATAAGTGTGGCTTGATATTGAGAAAGAAAAAGGTTTCTAACGCTGTGAGAATGGGTCTGCAGAGAGCATTTCTCCGCCATCACAACTCGTCTATTACCAGCGTTCAGGGAGCTCAATGCAAGTCAATGGGACGCCCTGTTAGTTAGCCAAGGGGTCCTGGTGTGTGAGGTGCTCCGCGGATTGGTCCATTTGGGCCAATCCGGTCATTTGTTGTTGATCTGGGTGTTCACACGTCACAGAACCCAGGAAGCAAACAATGGAAAAAGAGAAATCTCCAACGAGGCGTTCTGGGGCAGCATAGACAGGTCTTCTCTGTGTTAGAGTTTTACTCGCTACAGGGTGTACTTTGAGGGTTTGTGACTCTGCAGACCGTTTACATGCAGAAAAACCTTCATAACACAAGGGGACGGGTGATAACCAGAAAAGCGTGACATGGGACCTTTAATAATGAAACATGACGTGCTGTTGGATAGCTGCTAGTCGCTCTGTTAGTATAGGTGTGTGTCTGCATCAGGCGGGACAGATAACAGCTATTGACCGCTGTTAAATTGTAGTTTTTTTTAATGGTTAGTCCACCTCTTTAAGGTCAAAACTGCTGCACTGAATGAAATGAAAATCTGTAGGTCAACCCTTTGACTAGCTCTATGAATCATCCTCCCACAATACCATAATAACATTGTCTCTGCCCTCAACCTTATCCAGAACAGTGACGATAAATTATCCACCTCAAATCAGAGATACACGGTCCCTAGATTGAATAAGGATCAGATAACCCCTAAGTTAAATATGGGGCTTAATCCTAGAACACATGCACGTTTAAGGGCAAAAACATAAGAAATAAGTAAAAAATCCAATTATATTTCACAGTTAGCTGCAGATTGAGCTGATCTGATTCACCAGCGTTGATATTTAATAATGAAGCACACAGCAGTGGATGTTAACGTCACACTGACAGACGTAAACACAGGCTGTTGTTGTTGCAGGTCTGATTCCCCGCTATCCTCTCAAAATGGAAATGAAGTGATCAGCATGAGTCAGCGTCTAGAAGTTCGATTTCCTGTCCCTCTTATTTTTTATAAACATTTCCCTCCTGTGTGCCGGTCCAGTTCACTTTAACCTCATAAATACATGATGGAGAAGTCTTTATATTTAAACAGCCGGACACAACGACAACAGTTGTCGTCAACAAAGTAGACGCAGTGTTTTATAATCAACAGTGTCACAACTGAGAGCTCTAAAACCGTGGTGCCTTCAGGGACATAGAGAAATAGAGGACAGGAAAACCAACACTCATTGGTTCTACTCCTAAAGCTGTTTTTTTACTTGCTAAGATGCTAATGCTAGCTAGCCATAATGACCCACCAATGCTTTTTTGCTTAAGGTTATTGTATTAATCAGGGTTTTTCTAGAAAGATATAGTGTGAGGTTATACTATGGCGCGGATCTTAAGATATATCACTGCTTGCTAGAACGCCCGAATACAAGATGGCGGATGTAAACAACAACGTGGCGTTTGAGCTCCGTAAAGTGTCTCCACTAGTAGAGAATAACAAAACTAAAATTGACTAACAAATACGCTCTTGAAATAAATCTCTTCAGGTTTGTTTTGATATAATTGAATTCAGCCAATGGCTACCTGGAAGGAAATCAATCTAAACGCTGATTCAAAAAATGCTCGTCCATGTTTCCTCGAGTGGTGTTTGACCTTGTTGCTGTTGTTATTTATTATTTTTTTATCTGAGAGGAATTGAACTAGTTAATTATCCTTGCCGGACCACCAATGAAACGAGCCGAGTCGAGCAAGGCCATTGATTGGCTGAATGTTGTGAGAAGGTATTTAAAGTGAGAATTTGCTACTGTAATATAATAATACATTACATTTATAAAGCGCTTTTCCTGGTGCTCCAAGCGCTTACAAGCAAGTAAAACAAAAATAACAACAAAAGTAGAAAGTGCTAAGCTAGGCATGGGAGCCTGCCTGCAGACCTCCACTCTCAGGACACCTCCACTGTCAGTACAGGAAGTGACGATTCTGACGCGGTTTTTTTCCCGCCCACCGAAGGACTCTTTTGATGGAAGTTTTCAAATCACAATGGAGACTCATCACGGAGGTGATGAGTCCGCCTGTCACTACCCGATCCGTCCCCCTGCCCGATCTGCAGTGCGCATGTGCGAGATGGTCCGCCATATTGGACAACTCCGGACGGCAACCCAAGATGGACACTTGACACAGTGGCTTTTAGCAAAGCTGAAAAAGAAAACTCGAGAGAGATGAGTTATTGTTATTACAACGTGACGTCACTATTATTATTACTCTTTTTATTGGGTTCTTTTATTTGGGGTTAAGTACATTGTCAGAATAAGTGAGAAATTAATTTAACTTCTGTTACACAGCTATAATACTGAATACATATTTACTGTGAATGTATGCAAAAATGTATGGCATATGGCTGTCTAACAGAAGTTAAATCCATTTATCACTTACCGCAGCGGGGTGGAGGTTCCCAGCTGGAACCTCCACCCCGCGGCGGTGTACCCGGCAAACACGGTTGTTTCTCGAACCTTCCACTGTTGTCTAGCGGGTGTAACTAAAATACAAGATGTCGTATTTATATATATAAATAAATATATATCTATATATATAGATAATAAGTGTCAGTACGATTTTATTTTGTATTTGCGTGCATTTCCTGTTCGGAAAGTGGCACTGTACTGATAGTGGTGATTTTATTTTGGAATTCTTAGCGTGCACTTCCTGTCCTGAGAGTGGAGGTGTCCTGAGAGTGGAGGTCTGCACCGGAACTGTCCTGAGAGTGGAGGTCTGCAGGCAGACCCCTCTCAAGCTAGGAGGAATAAGGGCAAGGGGTTAGTTGATTAGGAGTTGAAGGCAAGAGTGAAAAGTAAACTGTAAACTGTTTCTGTTGCTAACACACACACACACACACACACACACACACACACACACACACACACACACACACACACACACACACACACACATCATTTAGCCAATAAGCCGTGATATTTTATGGTTGGATATTAACTGAGGTTGATTGGTGTGTGATTGGAGGAGGAAGCATCACACCTGGGCTCACCACACACACACACACACACACACACACACACACACTCACACACAGGCACACACACACACGCGCACACGCGCACGTCAATACAGATTCAGAGATGGTAGGGAACAGCTGTGTTTATGTTTTGATTGGCTATAAATTCGATTAGAGACGATTGCCAGTTTCCGTGGCAACATTGAACCTCCTGCAACCCCTTTAAATCTAACAAGTGTGTTTTAAGTTAATTTCAAAATAAAAGCATCCAACTGCGTCACTGAGGAGAAGTCAGTTTTAATATTAAAGAAGTACACAACAACAATGTACACACTACAAATCAATATTCTTCTTCTAAATTCTTAGAGGTTGAAAACGGTTACAAATCAATGAAAGGTCAGTTTTATCAAAATAGGCTAAAATCTTCTATATTTCCTCACAGCCAGGATCAGATCCTCCACTCCTGCCTCTTTCCTCCTGCAAATAAACAACACAAAGCAAAATAAACAAACACACACATCGTTTGGAGGAGGAGAGGACGTTTTACTTTCATGACTCTCTCTCTCCTCTCCAAATACTTAATGTGTTCCTTAAGGGGCCTTTGAGGCAAGCTTACGTGCAAACACAGGCTATCAATTACACCCATACAAAACTAAAACCACAGTTAAAGCATCCAAAAATAATATCAGGACAAATGTGTCAAATATATCCTATTGGTCTTTCAAATGTCTTTTACAAATTCATGTTTCTGCGTCACTTAGTTATGGCTTCCAGAAGGAACGATCATTTGAGAGAAACTGAAGCAATACATGTAAAAGTACCTTAATCTCACACACAATATCAGTATGTCGTCACAGAGCTCCTCAGTCAGCGTCAGAGACAGAAAGTCTAAATCTGATAAGGCGTTACAGTAGTGGAGCCTTTCAGAGACGAAAACATACAGAGTGAAGTATGCAGAATCGGCTGTTAGCACTTCCTGTTTGCAGCGTACCTACACTCAACGATCACTACATTACTTTGTGACTGAAGGAATCTTAAAAACAGATTCTCAAGCTGCGGCCTTTTCTTTGATTGTGAAGCGGATTTAGGAGCTTCTATTGAGAATGTAAATTATATGTTTTGCTGTCCTCTGAAGGTGTGTGTGTGTGTTTTAACATTTCACTGAGTTGTGAATGCTTCTTAAAGTACCCTAACCTCACACACTATCTTTATATCTGTTTCTCTCTGATAAGACTTTAGAGTAGTGGAGCCTAATGGAAACAAAAACATACGAAGTAAAGTATGCCCAATAAGCTATTAGCACTTCCTGTTTGCAGTGTACCTAAGCATGCACGATCAGCTATGGCTTTATAACTTTCCGACTGAGTGAACCCGGCAGATGCCAAGGCAAATCCTGCTGCCATGTCTTCTATGTCTTCAAAGCAGATTTACAGAACATCAGATATACGACTGTTTTCATGAAGTGTAAATCAAACTGAATCTAAAAATGTGTGTTTTATGGCTGTGTTTTAACATTTCACTGAGTTATGGCTTTCCAGAAGAAGTTAGAATTTGATGCAAACTGAAGCAACATGTTTCTAAAGTGTTTTAAAGTACCTTAACCCTCACACACAATATTGTTGTGGTGCTGGGTTATACTCACAGAGCTCCTGTGTAATTGTTTGAGACAGAAGGAACTAATCTGATAGGCTCAGCAATTGTCATTGGACACACACACACACACACACACACACACCACACACACACACACACACACACAACACACACACACACACACACACACACACACACCACACACACACACACCACCGCCCTACCTACATCTAATAGGCTCTAAATGGATCAGGAGGAACCGGCCAAGTCCGAAGCCAGGGCGTAGATTTATGTCTGTTCTGCTGTCAGGGGCCAACCAGCTGCCCATAAATCCTCTAAGTGTGTGTGTGTGTGTGTGTGTGTGCGTGTGTGTGTGCGTGTGCGTGTGCGCAACAGTGCCAGGGGCTGAGCGTTAAAATGGGTTGATGATGAGTCTGCCTGGCAAGTCAAGGCATTGTTCTCTATGGGTGACTGAGGGTGTGTGTGTGTGTGTGTGTGTGTGCGCAAATGTGTGTGTGTGTTTATTGATTCGCCTTGGGTTATGTTTTTGTGCTTACATGCATCTGTTTGCCTATTTATGTATTTTGTATTCTTGTGAGTGTGTGGGGAATATGATTTTGTGACTGAAAATGTGTGTGTGTGTGTGTGTTAGTGTGTGTCTGTTTTCCTGTGTGTCTGTTTTCCTGTGTGTGTGTGTTAAGGGTTTGGCAGGCTGGAATCAATGAGATGTTAAGACGTCAACTTACAGTTCGACCGTGTGTGTGTGTGTGTTCGAGAGTGTTTCAAGATGTTTAAGTTGAAAGCAGATGTGGGAATCAGCTCCTGTGATGAGTTAGAAGCTGCTGCAGACTTATATAATTAGTTATAAAACTTCACATGTAATAAAACGTATTTCCATGAAATGTATCAAAACAAATGAAACCACAGAGCCTTAGTTTCTTCAGATCCACTGATTTTAAATTCTGAAAATATGTATGCTTTAACAGTAGTGCGTATCAAGAGTGCAACGGACAGAAAATGCTGCATTACTGTAACAATCATGTTAATTGTGTTGTGTTCAGGTTCATGGTTTTCTGACACATTTACCTCTCAGTGTTTTGCTTTTATTCTGAAAAATACATTTTGGTCGCATTTAATCTACTAAACGCAGCAGAAAAAGGACACAGCGAGCTACACACTCCTGGCTGTAATGGGGCGGGGGGTAAAAGGGTCTTTGCTCTGAGCCTCGTTATCCCTGCGTGAGTGTGTTCTGGCTGTTAATGTTACTGTTGTTAGCGTGTTAGCGTCGGTGTGTTAGCGTGTTTGAACCTGCCACAGAGCACAGTAATGATTTACTCTGTTTACCTAACTGTTTGACCTCCGTGTGGTGTATGTGTGTGGCAGTTTGCCAGGCCTGTTTCAACACTGTGGGGTTGTGTGTGTGTGTGTGTGTGTGTGTGTGTATGTGTGTGTTTCCTGTAATTATTTAATGCAGCAACTCGTAACTCTCTCTTTCTCTCTCTCTGTATGGTTTAAGCTGCCACAGTAATAAATGCAGGTGTTTAGGAGGCACCTCTAAACCCTGGGACCTGTGTGTGTGTGTGTGTGTGTGTGTGTGTGTGTGGTGTGTGTGTGTGTGTGTGTGTGTGTGTGTGTGTGTGTGTGTGTGTGTGTGTGTGTGTGTGTGTGGTGTGTGTGTGTGTGTGGTGTGTGTGTGTGTGTGTGTGTGTGTGTGTGTGTGTGTGTGGTGTGTGTGTGTGTGTGTGTGTGTGTGTGTGTGTGTGTGTGTGTGTTCAAGGTTCTTTATTGTCAAACTAACATAGCTACTGAGTAATTAGGTCATTGAAAATCTTAGGTCACAGGCTTCTCCAAACAATACAACACAATAATACAGATAAGCAGAAAATATTGTGTGTGTGTGTTTGTGGCCTAGCATTACTATACTTGTGGGGACCTAAATCTGTTACACAGTCACGTGTGGGGACTCGCCTCCCTTATGGCGACAATTGGAGGTCCCCATAAGGGGAGTCATTCATTTAGGGTGAAGACTTGGTTAGGTTAAGGGTTAGGGTTAGGGTTAGGGTTAGGCATGTGTTGGTTATGGTTAAGGTTAGGATAAGTCTCCAAGAAATGCATGTAAGTCAATGTAATGTCCCCTGAAGTGATGTATACATGGTGTGTGTGTGTGTGTGTGTGTGTGTGTGTGTGTGTGTGTGTGTGTGTGTGTGTGTGTGTGTGTGTGTGTGTGTGTGTGTGTGTGTGTGTGTGTGTGTGTGTGTGTGTGTGTGTGTGTGTGTGTGTGTGTGTGTGTGTGTGTGTGTGTGTGTGTGTGTGTGTGTGTGTGTGTGTGTGTGTGTGTGTGTGTGTGTGTGTGTGTGTGTGTGTGTGTGTGTGTGTGTGTGTGTGTGTGTGTGTGTCAGTGCCCTCGGGAAACACGTTAAAATAATCCCACCATGATTTGTAAAAGCCTGTAGTTTCCTCTAACTTAAATTATTTCTAGAAAATCTAAATAATGTTGAAATATTTGAAAGATAACCTCCTTTACCGGCACTAAGAATATAAAATACAGGGTGTAGCTATGCAACTAATGCTAGCAAGCCATTAATGCCCACAAAAGGTCATCTTAGTGTTGTATTGCGGATTTATATATTCATATATTATTATTTATTATTTTATCTGATTTGTATACATAGTTGACCCATTACTGCATTTTACTTGCAGCAATGTCAGTTTCTCTAGTTATTTTAATGTATAATATAGTTGTTAGAGCCAGTATTTTGTTTTATAAAAAGGGCCACCTAATTGTGCTCTGTAGTCAAGGCGGTATATCGGACTACAACTCCCACGACGCCGAGGCACAAGGCTCAGATGTGAACTGTTTAAATTATACAAGCCTATACAAAGAATGACAGACAGACCACCTCCGTTTCTTGTTATTTATTTGAGTTTCTCTTTGGTGAGTGATTGGTTTTGACTCTTGTAAAGGCCTGTTTTCTTTGTTGAACATGTGAAGAGTTTGGTATTTCATTCTGAGTAAATATAGCATATAGCACAATATCAACACACCACCGGAGGCCAAGCAACATATCAGATTGAAGGAAAACTTGTTAGAGCAACGGTCTGTTTGAGGCGTCTAAGTGGCTTGATAGGAAAGGAAGGAAGTGGCAAAGGAAGGAAGCTGTGACAATAGTAGTACACTATTCTGTATGTTACATGTTGACAATAAAGCTTTACATTTTTCAATATGAATCAAAGAGGATTTGTCTCTTGCGTTTGTAATGTTAGTTTCATGTTTCCCCACTCGCGTTTCTTGGTTAGCATTTTATTAGCTATATTTGTCTGAGATGTGTGTACAATTTGTCCCCTACTTTTTTATAGCCTAACTCAGCGTCCACACGGCAGCGTGCGTTGAAGCTTGCCGGCGGGCGTGTCTGAAGCTCGACCAATCACATGAATCTCCCGCCCCGGACACACAAGCACGCAGTTTGATTGGCTGGAGCTTGTACTGGCATATGATTTGATTGGCTGGTGCTTCCGTCGAAGCTTCAAAAGTTGAACATTGCTCAACTTTGTTTAGGCGAGCAACGCGACGCTCCCACAATGCAGTTCGGCAAAGTGTGACGTCACCGCATTCAAAGTGAATGGGCAGAAGCGTTGAAGCTTCAACGCACGCCGCCGTGTGGACGGGCCGTTAGACCAGAGATGTTAAGGACACAGAAAGATGTGAGTCTACTTTCTTGAGGCTGCAGGCTCTCTAGAGTCGAGACAGTTTTTTAAGGGTGCTATGTGTTTAAGTGCCTGTCAGTCCTCTGAGGAAACACATTTGTCTAACCTTCAACATGATTCATGAAAGCCTGTAATTTCCTCTCACTTAAGAACTTGATAATAACATGTGGAAATCTGAATAATGCACAGTTTGGAGCTGAAGTAAAACTACTTACAAAGATTAGTTTTTTATGAGACTTTATTTCCCTTGAAGTCGCTCATTCTAGGCATTTGGTCGTTTCTATAGAGGATGACACCATAAACGACCAATCACAATTAAGTAGACAAATCCAGGCAGACATCAGGATTTAGATGGACTTTTTGTGAGATTCAAACGAAGTGGAAATGTCCTAAAAAGTATTTTCTTTTGTATGTGAGGTATGACAGTTGTAAGCATTGTCTTTTTGGTCCGTTTGCCTTCTTTTGCACCACTTTTGAAGCTTCCTCTTGGATTCTTGCTTATGATCTGCAACTAGTCGCTACGGTTTTAGAGAGGACATTCAGAAACGTCTGAAACACAATAAAACGTCAGAAGTGACGATTTACAGGGATTCTTTTTGGAATAAGTGTATTAGTATTTGTTTAGGACATTACTAGTGAATATGCTTTAAAACAAAGAAAATATAATTGTGTTCAGGATAAAATGCAGCAAAATAGATCCAGATGGATCCTAGTATTATTGTTTTTTAATCACGTTGGTTTGTCATCTTAACTGTTGTGTCACTATGTGTGTGTGAGAGAGAAAGTGTGTGTGTGTGTGTGTGTGTGTGTGTGAGAGAGAGAAAGTGTGTGTGTGTGCCCTTGCCAGCTGATAAATGGCTCTTCATTCTTGGTCAGGAGTCTCCGATAAATACCACACACACACACACACACACACACACACACACACACACACACACACACACACACACACACACACACACACACACACACACACTCTCTGCTCTCTGAGTTTATCACCTCTGTGTGTGTGTCTGTGCATCATCAGGACTCACCTTGGGAAATGAATTCATCTCTCTCTCCCCTTGGTCTGCCCTCCTCACCCTCATCTCTCCCTCCCTCTGTCTCACCCTCCTCTCTCTCTTCTTATTGACCGTGTTTCACAGCAGAATCCATAAAGTTTGTCCCAAAGGACACGTTTTAGCTTGACGTCACACACACACACACACACACACACACACACACACACACACACACACACTAGTAAAACAGTGTGTGGTCTCAATGAAAAGAGAGCGACTGTATCTGCTTCCTTTCTCTCTTTCATGGCTCGTCTACAAAATAAGTGTGTGTGTGTGTGTATATGTGGCCACACCCAGTCTAATTCTGAACATGGTTAGACCTCTGAAAAAACAACACACACTCTCACAGACTGTGTGTGTGTGTGTGTGTGTGTGTGTGTGTGTGTGTGTGTGTGTGTGTGTGTGTGTGTGTGTGTGTGTGTGTGTGTGTGTGTGTGTGTGTGTGTGTGTGTGTGTGTGTGTGTGTGTGTGTGTGTGTGTGTGTGTGTGTGTGTGTGTGTGTGTGTGTGTGTGTGTGTGTGTGTGTGTGTGTGTGTGTGTGTGTGTGTGTGTGTGTGTGTGTGTGTGTGTACACCTTCTAATTGTGGAAAACAAACTAATCAGTAGTTTTAATTACGGATTATTTAAGGATTATTATTAATTTAGTTTCACACAACGATCTCACCTCAAGGTTTAATTCCAAATCTTTATTAAAAGTTAGATTGTATTCATTTACTTCCTGCATCCTGTAATCAGCTCTGACTTTCATGGATGAATAAATCCAACCCTGATGTTTTATTTGCTGATAACGCTGATTGGTAAACCAGACGTTGTGCATGTCTTTAAAGCATCCTCTGGCAGTGGCTTTTATTGTGACACAAAGAGAAAGTACTTCGAGCACATTTGTATCGTTTCAGACGTGCGTTTCTCCTCATGGAAATGGGAACCTGTCGGCCACCGTATGTTATACATTGAAACGAAACGGCGTTGTTATGATGAAAGAGACAACACAACAACACAGACTGAAGCAAAACACGTTATTTGAAACCAAAGTCTATATATAAATGATAATGTATGCTATCTCAAATATAGGTCACTTTAAAAGAAGTAACAACAGCAGATTAGAAGTTAAAGCAGATAACAGATTAGACCTTATCATTATAGATTGTTTAATGTGATTCCACGCTTTTCTTCAGGGTGTTTGTGTCCGTTTAATTCACAGCTTTAAATCCTCAAGATATAGAAGCTTCATCAGCTCAGAGAGGAGCAGGAAGGAACGATGGTATCAGGGCTTTTACATGTGCAGTGTACGAGGAAGGAAACGAGAGATGAGAATAGAGGAAGGAGACGAGGAAAGAGGAGGCCAGGGAGGAAGAGAAAATGGGGGAGAAAGAAAGTGTTGGAGCTTAATCCACCGAACACCTGAAACTGGGTCACATTAACCAAAGAGAGGAGGGTGGGGGCTAGTGTGTGTGTGAGGGTGAGGGTGTGAAGGAAGCAAGACAAGAGGAAATAGGGAAAGAGGGAAGGGAGGTAGGAGATGAGGAGAAACAAGAGAGGAGAGTCTACACAACATAAAAGGAGTGAAAGAGACCAAACTCTGTCCTTTAGATGTAATGCTATGCTACTACTGACAGTCACACACACACACACACACACACACACACACACACACACACACACACACACACACACACACAATGCGTTGTTTGGAGTGTGTGTGTGATATTTAGCAGCAGCAGAAAGTGCAGAGTGTGTTACTGGGAACACTGGGCCTTATCATCACCATCGTCTGGGGAACTCCTGGGAACAGGAAACACTTCTCAGAGACACAAAGACAGAAACAAAGAGCTGTCTGACACACACACACACACACACACACACACCCACACAGACACACACACACACACACACACACACACACACCCGCACAGACACACACACAGACACACACAAAGACACACACACACAGACACACAGACACACACACACACACACACACACACACACACACACACACACACACACACCCACACACCCACACAGACACACACACACACACCCGCACAGACACACACACAGACACACACACACAAAGACACACACACACAGACACACACACACACACACACACACACACACACACAGACACACACACACACACACAGACACACACACACACACACACACACACACACAGACACACAGACACACACACACACGCACACACACACACACACACGCACACACACACACACACACACATACACACACACACAGACACACACAGACACACACACACACACACACACACACACACACACACACACACACAGACACACACACACAGACACACACACATACACACACACACACACACACAGACACGTTGTTGTTCTTTCAGACTTTCACTGCTAAACGTTTCATACTCTCCATATTCACACGTTCATTATCTCTGTGTCCTCTCTCCTTACTTCCTATTCTTATTTCCTCTCCTCTCTGTTTCACTTCATCTCCTTTGTTTATGTTTGTCAGCAGGATAATCAATCAAACATTTATTTATAAAGACCTTCTGAGAAAAGCAAAAGCACTTCAAGGCCGTTGCAGATACTGTCTCGTTTTCTATGGCACTTAAATATTGCATATGCCATTTGTGAAGGTTCGGCTCGCCGTAAACACTTGTAGTTTCACCATAAAGTCCTAAGGAAAGTGTCCTTGAATACATTTCCCGAATTAGTTTGCTTGCCAGCAGGTATACATAAAAACGAATATCCCAATGCTCATAAAACTTGGCGTAAGGGTGTAGCGTGAGCAACGGAAGAGACCATAAATTGTACACTTTTATTAACATTGCTCGACACCCTTTTGTCGGTGTGTGATCTGTGAACGTCCTTAAATCTTCGTGGTAAGTTTACATATTCACAATATTTTTGCAACCCCAGTTCAGCCTGAGGTGAAGTTGCTAAATGTAACTCTCTTTTTAATGCCAACGCGTAAAGAGAGACACTCGAACACCACGCAGTAACTGATGTGTTTTGATGCAGAGTTGCTTTTAATCTGTAGAAGTTCCAACAGTTCGTTAACGGCCTGCCCTTTAATTAACGTGTCCTCCAGCGTCAGCCTGATGATGTTCAATGAAACACCCCGACCCACTTAAGAGCATGTGTGTGTGTGTGTGTGTGTGTTATTGCATCGTGTTTCATCACACACTGAAATGAGTGACAATTATTTCCTACATAAAATTAATTAGCTTCCCGCAGCCCCCCCCCCCCTCTCTTTCTGTCTCACCTGTACTAACGAGCTCAGTATCTGCTGTCAAATAAAAAAATAGCTGATCATCAATTAAAAGAACAATCATTGAAAATAAAGTAGTAATTGGACGGCAGCTAATAACATTTAATAATACTCCATCTCTTTCTCTCTGTGTGCAATTATAACCAGCAGTGAAGTTCATGAACTAATCAGTGAGTTGGAGAGAAGTTAATGAACTTTTCTGCACACTTTTTGATTAAGATCTCGTTATATATGTCAGCTTTTAGCCAGCTTGCTAACGGCTAACGGCTGTGTTAGCGGGCATTTGAGGTCAGGCTGGTTGTTCGATTAATCTGCAGGAAGAAAACAGATCCAGAATAATACATTTAATCTGAATGCCGTATGAAGTTGAGAATGCGGTTAAAAATAAGAGGTTGAGATAAACACAACAAACAGGCTGATTAAATCATTTTTATTCGAATGGTCAATGTCAAACCAAACACAACATGTATGAACACAGGCAGTATGAGAAAGATAAAGAGCTTTTTGAACATTAAAGCATGGAGACATGTCCCAGTAGAGACACTACATACTGATATACACCTGAACATCAGCAGGAGAGGACTCTTTAAAGTAGAGACACTACATACTGATATACACCTGAACATCAGCAGGAGAGGACTCTTTAAAGTAGAGACACTACATACTGATATGCACCTGAACATCAGCAGGAGAGGACTCTTTAAAGTAGAGACACTACATACTGATATGCACCTGAACATCAGCAGGAGAGGACTCTTTAAAGTAGAGACACTACATACTGATATACACCTGAACATCAGCAGGAGAGGACTCTTTAAAGTAGAGATACTACACACTGATATGCACCTGAACATCAGCAGGAGAGGACTCTTTAAAGTAGAGACACTACATACTGATATACACCTGAACATCAGCAGGAGAGGACTCTTTAAAGTAGAGACACTACATACTGATATACACCTGAACATCAGCAGGAGAGGACTCTTTAAAGTAGAGATACTACACACTGATATACACCTGAACATCAGCAGTAGAGGACTCTTTAAAGTAGAGACACTACATACTGATATACACCTGAACATCAGTAGAAGAGAGGACCCTTTAAAGTAGGAACACTACATACTAATAGGGACCCTTTCAAGTACAGTAGAAATAGTTTTCTGTACATTGATGTATGCACTTACCGCCTCAAAGCATTTTGGGAGATGTAGTTGCAAAACCTACACATGCAACATTAGTATTTGTTAAGTTTTTCCTTTTAGTTTAATGCAAAATGATGTAAAATGTAAAGATATGGTATGTTTTGAGGCTTTAAAGCAATCTGACAGTCCAATAGTGAGACATATTATCAACTAAAAAAACAACATTAGGCGACATGTTGAGGGTTTGCATGCTTTGTAAAAACCATCTGCTGCAACTGATGCTTTTCAGTTTCTGATAAAAAACAGAGTAATCTGAACTGAAGTGGACCGAGATAACACGTGCGCACACACACACACACACACACACACGCACACGCACACACATACATACACACACACACACACACACACACACTCACTCAGGCTGTGTGGACAGCAGCAAACACACTGTGTCCATGTGAGCAAGCAGACGATTACTGCTGAGCAAATACAGACTCTCAGCTGGCTCAGACCACACACACACACACACACAGTGATAGATGTATGGGCAGATATACGCAGCAGCAGGTGGAGAGTAACAAGCTGACTGGCAGCTTGTGTGTGTGTGTGTGTGTGTGTGTGTGTGTGTGTGTGTGTGTGTGTGTGTGTGTGTGTGTGTGTGTGTGTGTGTGTGTGTGTGTGTGTGTGTGTGTGTGTGTGTGTGTGTGTGTGTGTGTGTGTGTGTGTGTGTGTGTGTGTGTGTGTGTGTGTGTGTGTGTGTGTTTGGACAGTATTGGAATTACAACTATTTGAGTGGACAGTCTACAGCAGCACACACATTACTGACAGCTGAAGGAGGTTTAGTGCTACAAGAAAATGTAAAGAAACTTGGCTTTGGAGAGAAATATTAACCAAATTACTAAAAAAAATCTGAACATAACATTTTGTGCAGGAATGGGTCAGCAATTAGGCACTTCCTGTTCTGTCATCTCAAAGTCAACTTTTTATTTATTTGTTTTTGATTAGATACCAGAAATAAGGTCTGGGGTTAACACAAGCTGAGAGATTAAACATGAAATACGTCAGTAAATACCCTACTGGTGAATTTAAAAACAGAGGTTGCTAACAAGTCTCTAAATGAGACGACTAAACCTCATCAAGCCCAACATTAGCCTCCTTTAGCTTAGCGGTGGTGAAGTGAAGTCATGTGACCGCGTGTAGTTTCTTTATAGCCCAACATTAGCCACCTTTAGCTTAGCGGTGGTGACGTGAAGTCATGTGACCGTGCTGTAGTTCCTTTATAGCCAAACATTAGCCACCTTTAGCTTAGCGGTGGTGTTGTGAAGTCATGTGACCGCGTGTAGTTTCTTATAGCCCAACATTAGCCTCCTTTAGCTTAGCGGTGGTGTTGTGAAGTCATGTGACCATGCTGTAGTTCCTTTTTAGCCCAACATTTGCCTCCTTTAGCTTAGCGGTGGTGTTATGAAGTCATGTGACCGTGCTATAGTTCCTTTATAGCCCAACATTAGCCGCCTTTAGCTTAGCGGTGGTGACGTGAAGTCATGTGACCGTGCTGTAATTCCTTTATAGCCAAACATTAGCCACCTTTAGCTTAGCGGTGGTGTTGTGAAGTCATGTGACCGTGCTGTAGTTCCTTTATAGCCCAACATTAGCCACCTTTAGCTTAGCGGTGGTGACACGAAGTCATGTGACCGCGTGTAGTTTCTTTATAGCCCAACATTAGCCACCTTTAGCTTAGCGGTGGTGTTGTGAAGTCATGTGACCGCGTGTAGTTTCTTTATAGCCCAACATTATCCACCTTTAGCTTAGCGGTGTTGACGTGAAGTCATGTGACCGTGCTGTAGTTCCTTTATAGCCCAACATTAGCCACCTTTAGCTTAGCGGTGGTGTTGTGAAGTCATGTGACCGCGTGTAGTTTCTTTATAGCCCAACATTATCCACCTTTAGCTTAGCGGTGTTGACGTGAAGTCATGTGACCGTGCTGTAGTTCCTTTATAGCCCAACATTAGCCGCCTTTAGCTTAGCGGTGTTGACGTTAAGTCATGTGACGGTGCTGTAGTTCCTTTATAGCCCAACATTAGCCACCTTTAGCTTAGCGGTGGTGACGTGAAGTCATGTGACCGTGCTGTAGTTCCTTTATAGCCCAACATTAGCCGCCTTTAGCTTGGCGGTGGTGATGTGAAGTCATGTGACCGTGCTGTAGTTCTTTTATAGCCCAACATTAGCCGCCTTTAGCTTGGCGGTGGTGAGTGACGTGAAGTCATGTGACCGTGCTGTTTCCTTTATAGCCCAACATTAGCCACCTGTAGCTTAGCGGTGGAGACGTGAAGTCATGTGACCGTGCTGTAGTTCCTTTACAGCCCAACGTTAGCCACCTTTAGCTTAGCGGTGGTGTTGTGAAGTCATGTGACCGTGCTGTAGTTCCTTTATAGCCTAACGTTAGCTTTTTACTTCAAATACCATGAAGTGGTGTTGATATGTGAAGAATATCCTGCCGAACAAAACATTTAAGTATCATAAACGTTTGTTTGACACAGAGATTATTTTCAGAAAATATTCCAAAATCCCATTGACTCTTTGTTGAGGGAACTAGGGAGATGCTAACTTTAGGCTCAGCTACAAAAATGTGTCATCACTGCACCACTCTATACAAGTGTGATGTACTATATAAACCCTAAAATGGCAAGAAAGTACATTAGTAATGCAGGACTTTATGTTATGAGACAGTCAGAAAGTCCGACAGACAGTATTTTATGATGTTTGGTTTACAGTGTCAGTAACATTCCTGTGTGTTCTGCTTTTTGTCATGAGACATAAATACACTGAAACTTTAAACACACTCTGTCTATACCTGACTACCTGTCTCTTTATCTGTCAATCTAACTGCCTTCTTCTGCCTTTCCCCATTGTGGGAAACAAAATGGGATTTCCCCTTCATGGATTTGTTTAATTTGAAAGATTTCCAGTTTAAAACCATATATAGAATTTCACAGGAAAAGGCAAATCATATTGTGACCACTCAGAATATTGCTGTTGCTTTACTGAAAACTACAATCTGTATTATATAAGTTGTAGCAGTAGAAATACTATAATGGTAAATGGACTCGAGTTATATAGTGCTTTATCCAGTCTTTAAGACTCCTCAAAGCGCTTTACATACATCATGTCATTCAACTATTCACACCCATTCATACAGAGCAGTGTACCTTACTCTAGGACCTAACATTCACACACATTCACACACCGTTCGCCATCGGGAGCAACTCAGGGTTGAGTTCCTCGCCCAAGGATACATCGACATGTTGGCTGCATGGGCTGGGATCGAACCCACAACCTTCTGGTTGAAAGA
Organism: Pogonophryne albipinna; assembly: GCA_028583405.1. Lineage (NCBI taxonomy): Eukaryota > Metazoa > Chordata > Actinopteri > Perciformes > Artedidraconidae > Pogonophryne > Pogonophryne albipinna. Next base: position 253,921 of record JAPTMU010000293.1, read on the forward strand.
CGACCGCACTCCCTCGCAGCCACAGTCGCCCTAATGTAGTGATATTACTGCACGTTAGGCTTTAGTTTGAAGGAGTACACACACTCGTGTTTCAGCTGAATACCTCATGTCGAAGATATTTACTGCTGCACCGATCCTTATTCCTGTCTCTTGCGTAACAGAAATAACACAAATCCTGCCAAAATAAAGCATGAAGTTGATCAAGATAAATGCAAGGAGTCTCATGACAATAGATATGTTGATACTGTAATTGTTTTATTTTCACTTTAGTGCAACACAACACATCAGTCTGGTTTGATTCAAAATGTGATTTACATTCCCCTCGCACATAAATCCCCTAAATATATTAAATTTCTTCAAAATGTTTGCTGTTTTAAATGCAGGTTTGAGAGGGCTTTTAATATGTAAATGTCATTAGGTAAAAGAAAAATGCTGATTTAAGATTTGTCATGTTATTTTGGAATACAAAAGGCATGTATAGATTAAACAGAAAGTGGCCCCAGTATTAATCCATGTTGTACTCCATTCACATTACTGCGTTTAATTGTCTTGTTTATTTGTTTAATTTAAAAGTATTTTCTCTTGCAAAGATGGCATAACATTGTGTTTTCAACCATTCTAATATGGATTCTGTTTTATAGTATATTCAATGGAATATTTTTGGCATTTGAAATGACAAAACAAGACCTTTAAAGACAACAATTTGAAACTGGGACCCATATTTTTTACTTTTTTTCTCACATTTTATAGACCAAAGATTAATCCAGGAAATCAATCGGCAGATTAATCAATAATAAAAACAATATGTATTAGCAGCCATTGTGTTTCTACTGAATGTCAGCTCCAGTATTGATCATTCAGTTTAGTTTTTAATGAATAAATAAATGAATACATTTATGAATTTTTATTTTATTTCGGTTTTTATTTATATTTATTATTATTTTTTAAATTGTTGTTATGATTTTGAAAAATAATAATAATCAGTATAATTTGTATTATTATTTTTGCTTCATTGAACAGAAACATCGTCACATCCATTTTGTTTGTCTTCCAAGTAGAGAAATTGTGGCAAAAAGTTTCCATCTTCGTCTCCCTCCGTCTCCCCTCCGTCTCCCCCTTTTTTCTCCCTTTGCATCATCCCTCCCTTTCTCCCCACTAACAGCTGCCCTACATTTGAAAGCAAATATATGTTGCATCACTGCAGACTGCAACAAAAAATCACACATACACTGCAGAAAAACATGATTCACATTCACAGAGATGCCTTCACACACACACACACACACACACGCACACACACACGCACACACACACACAGATAGAGGTGGATTAATTATTATTCTGTTGCCAAGGAGATGATGGAAGAACGAGCAAATCTGTCAGCTCCCCAAAGACACTGAAGACTCTTCACACTTCATCTCTCTCTCTGTCTCTCTTCATCTCTATCTCGGCAGGGGTGTCAATGGGTATATATTATCCATTATATCATATATAATTGTTAGCATGGCGATGATAATCCAGGCTTCAAAAAGAAAGACGGTCTTGTTCTGGCACATGTGTCCTCTCAGTTTGACAGGTCTATTAATACATTGGTGCATTGATACATATCTTTGATTTAGGAGGCCCTATAATGCTTTGGGGGATTTTGCCATTTCCGGTAGGGTGTTAGATAGCTTTGTGTGCATGTCAATGGTCTGCAAAGGCTAAAATCCCAGAGTTACAGAACATGGTGACATCACTTCGGAACACTTGCGCTCCTATTGGACTCTTTAAAGTAGAGACACTACATACTGATATACACCTGAACATCAGCTGGAGAGGACTCTTTAAAGTAGAGACACTACATACTGATATACACCTGAAGATCAGCAGGAGAGGACTCTTTAAAGTAGAGACACTACATACTGATATACACCTGAAGATCAGCAGGAGAGGACTCTTTAAAGTAGAGACACTACATACTGATATACACCTGAAGATCAGCAGGAGAGGACTCTTTAAAGTAGAGACACTACATACTGATATACACCTGAACATCAGCAGGAGAGGACTCTTTAAAGTAGAGACACTACATACTGATATACACCTGAACATCAGCAGGAGAGGACTCTTTAAAGTAGAGACACTACATACTGATATACACCTGAACATCAGCTGGAGAGGACTCTTTAAAGTAGAGACACTACATACTGATATACACCTGAACATCAGCAGGAGAGGACTCTTTAAAGTAGAGACACTACATACTGATATACACCTGAACATCAGCAGGAGAGGACTCTTTAAAGTAGAGACACTACATACTGATATACACCTGAACATCAGCAGGAGAGGACTCTTTAAAGTAGAGACACTACATACTGATATGAAGCTGACTATGAGCAGAATGTGGCCCCTTTAATAATTTATAGTCATTCATCAGCTAGTTTGAGTTGTTTTTTTCAAATGTGTCAGGCTCTGAAGAGATGACATGTTTATGAGAGTTAAATCAGCAGTTTTTTGATGGAGGTTCTGACTTGGTTTTTTATTTGTTTAACAAATGAAGAAAACGAGCTCCGACTGGAGGAGATTTATGAGAGTAAAATCAGCAGATTTCCAGTGGAAATTCTGACTTGTATTTATTGACCAATAAAGAAAGTAAGCATATGGATTGTGAATGTGTGTACAGATGGTATACTTAATGATATTAAATCAGCAGATTTTTAATGGAAGTTCTGACTTGGGTTATTTGATGAATAAAAAAAGAAGCTCCTGCTGATGTTCAGGTGTATATCAGTATGTAGTGTCTCTACTTTAAAGAGTCCTCTCCTGCTGATGTTCAGGTGTATATCAGTATGTAGTGTCTCTACTTTAAAGAGTCCTCTCCTGCTGATGTTCAGGTGTATATCAGTATGTAGTGTCTCTACTTTAAAGAGTCCTCTCCTGCTGATGTTCAGGTGTATATCAGTATGTAGTGTCTCTACTTTAAAGAGTCCTCTCCTGCTGATGTTCAGGTGTATATCAGTATGTAGTGTCTCTACTTTAAAGAGTCCTCTCCTGCTGATGTTCAGGTGTATATCAGTATGTAGTGTCTCTACTTTAAAGAGTCCTCTCCTGCTGATGTTCAGGTGTATATCAGTATGTAGTGTCTCTACTTTAAAGAGTCCTCTCCTGCTGATGTTCAGGTATATATCAGTATGTAGTGTCTCTACTTTAAAGAGTCCTCTCCTGCTGATGTTCAGGTGTATATCAGTATGTAGTGTCTCTACTTTAAAGAGTCCTCTCCTGCTGATGTTCAGGTGTATATCAGTATGTAGTGTCTCTACTTTAAAGAGTCCTCTCCTGCTGATGTTCAGGTGTATATCAGTATGTAGTGTCTCTACTTTAAAGAGTCCTCTCCTGCTGATGTTCAGGTGTATATCAGTATGTAGTGTCTCTACTTTAAAGAGTCCTCTCCTGCTGATGTTCAGGTGTATATCAGTATGTAGTGTCTCTACTTTAAAGAGTCCTCTCCTGCTGATGTTCAGGTGTATATCAGTATGTAGTGTCTCTACTTTAAAGAGTCCTCTCCTGCTGATGTTCAGGTGTATATCAGTATGTAGTGTCTCTACTTTAAAGAGTCCTCTCCTGCTGATGTTCAGGTGTATATCAGTATGTAGTGTCTCTACATGTCTCCATGCTTTAATGTTCAAAAAGCTCTTTATTTTCTCATACTGCCTGTGCTGCAGCACCTCTTTTCACCCTCTGTCTGAAACCAAAGCCCAGTCTGCTCTGATTGGTTAGCTGGCCGGCTCTGTTGTGATTGGTCAACTGCTTAGAGATGTCCCGCCCCTTAGCCTATCACGTACAATGTGTTGGAGCGCTAGCCAATAGAAACGTGAGTGTTGCGTAGTGATGTCACTATTTTCTGGAACTTTTTAATTTTAGCCTTTGCGGACCATTTACATGCACTGAAGCCAACATAGTACACTACAGGAAAGGAAAAACCCCAAATACCAAAATAAGGCCTCTTTAAAATGTGTCTTAAACCATTTGGACATGTTGAGACACCTGCAAAGTTTAAGATAATCAGTTTATGATAACATGTTAGCTGACAAGTATCTCCAAGTCTGGTTAAATTATTTTAATTTATTCATAAAAGTGCTTTTGAAATGTACATTTGGATTTGTATTGCTTGTTATTTTACTCTTTAATAAGTCTCTCGTCTGTAATGAGCTTGTATTTTTATTTATTAAAATAAAATCCAAGCCAGAAACAAATGGAAATCTTCTGCTCTAACTCTCCCAAGTCAAGTCAATTAATTTAAAGAGCCTAATCAAAAACCACCAATGCTGACATAAGCGCTTTACAGGGAGATGTCGAATGCAATTAGATTAACACACACACACACAATCCAGAGCTTGTTTGCTTTATTAGGAAAAAATGCAAGGAAAAACCTCAGTTGAAAATGTAATGATTGAATTCTATTAAGTCTTCTGAAGCCTATGTTCCTTATTTGGCAAACTTGTACTAGAGATCTGCTGACTTTCCTTTCAAGACTTCCTTTGACAATCTGCTGATTGAAAGGTCACCTATTGTGCAAAATCCACATGTTGATGTCTCTTCTACATCAACATGTGTCCCCTCTGTGTGAAGAGATTCTGAAAGTTTCAGGAACAAAGATTCTCTAAAGCAATGTTTCTCAAACTTTTTCATACCAAGGACCACTTAACCAATAAAAAAACACTCGCGGACCACCTAACTCCACAAATATCCAAAGACACATCGTTTTTCTAGAACAGATTACAAATCGCCTGAAAATGGTACAAACAAGTGGCAACATGTGGCAACATGTGTGATGAAGGTGTTGTTAAGCTCGCTCCATTGCGGAGATATTCCCGCGAGAGTGCGGAAAACTTTAATTTATTTATTTATTTAAAATGTGACATTTTACCAATATACTCACGGAGCACTAGGGGGCGCTCGCGGACCACACTTTGAGAAGCACTGCTCTAAAGAATACGTAAATGAAGCCGCTGACGTCACTTCTTCTTCTTCTGCTTTGGGTTTACTGGCAGACCGCAAACCACTTCACGGCGTATACTGCCACCCGAAGTCCCCGGCCGGAAGTCCCCGGAGTTTGGGACTGGCTTCAGTAGAACGCCGACACATCCTCATCTCCACCGCTCCCATGTTTTCTTTTGTGTTGCCATAAGTTAGTCTCTCTCCGTTGGTGCGCGGGGCTAATGCTAATAATGCTAATGCCAGCAAATACAATCACAAAACCTTTTGGGAGTTTTACGGGGCGTGGTTTGCAATTCGCCCAGCCAATCAGAAATTGGTACTTTTTTCTCCCCAGGAAAGTCCCACCTCTCTAGCAGGGACTGAAAAGGGGGTAAAAGTTCTCTGAACTAAGTTCTCTTTTTGGTGTGAACGCAAAATTCCAGGCATCGGAACTAAACGGGAAAAGTACTCCGGTGTGAAAGCGCCTATTGAGTTCTTTGTAACCAAATATCTCTCAGAGGGGCGTGGGGAGGGGCTCCTTATTTTCATCTAAAGTAACAGACAGAGAATCAGCACTTTGGAAACAGGGCTGAAACAGAGGGGATTATGGGTAATGCTGCAATGATCTGTTTGGTGTTTCAGCCAATCAGAGACAGGTTCTGTATATATCTGAGACCTGTGATATATTGATGAAAAAGAGTATAATAGGGGACCTTTAAGTGTCTTTCCTGTACATAAACTGTATTTTATTGTCAAAAAGTACAAACTCTTACAAGAAATCTGCTAACTTCCTCCAAAAATCCTCTATTTATCACCAGACTTTGAATCAGTGAAGAGGAAGAAACAAACTTCTCAAGTCAAAGTCAACTTTATTGTCAAGCTTCCAGTTTGTGTGCACAGACAGAGAGATAGAAATGCCGTTTCCCACAATCCCGAATACAAAAATACAAATATATATAAAAATATGTATATACCTATATATACACAATCAACACATGTATACATATGCACACATTAAGACATACATAAAAGCACAACAATCAATATACACAAAATAACAGTCACTTCCATAACTTTGAGAAATGTGCATTAGTGCAAGATTGTCCATAGCAGCGTACACAGTGTCTGGTGCTGGATTATCACACCTGTCATGTGAGGAGTAGGAAGGAAGGTCACAGGTCATCTAGTAAGCAGCAGATGTTCCTAATAGGATTATTTTTTATGTCAAAATGTTTTCTTTTGTAGTTTTAAACAGGATTGACACTACTACCAAAATAAGAGCCCTGGTCTAAGAATATATACAAACATTTCCTTCAGCTTAAGAATGTGCTTTTATTTAGTCTGTAAATTATTAGACAGACACTCAGACAATGTGTGTGTCCTGCTGCACCTCCTCTGTCACTTTTAGTTAGAGTGCATGAGTGTGAGTGTGTGTGTGTGTGCCTGAGGAGTTAAAACCATCAGTTGGTGGTCTCAGGATCGTCTGAAGTGTGTGTGTGTGTGTGTGTGTGTGTGTGTGTGTGTGTGTGTGTGTGTGTGTGTGTGTGTGTGTGTGTGTGTGTGTGTGTGTGTGTGTGTGTGTGTGTGTGTGTGTGTGTGTGTGTGTGTGTGTGTGTGTGTGTGTGTGTGTGTGTGTGTGTGTGTGTGTGTGTGTGTTAGTCTGTGTGTGTGTGTGTGTGTGTATTGGGGGATGGGAAGGAACTAATAAGCTTAACTGCCTCCCCCCTGCCTGTTTCACCCTTCACTGCCCTTCCTCCTCCTCTTCCTCCTCCTCCCTCAGGCCCTGATGGCTGACTGAACAATGTTTAGTGTCTGTCTGAAGGAGCTAAATGGATAGGATGGCCCTCCATCTCTCTCTCTCACACACACACACACACACACACACACACACACACACACACACACACAGAGTATACCTTCCTCTATGTCTGATCTATGCTCAAGAACAGGAGGTGACATGTTTGTTTTTTGGTCGCCATATCTCTGTTTAATATTGATTCATTTATTCACTCATGCACTCATTCATATTCATTATGCTGATGCAGACGTCCTTCATGACAATAGAGATGTGAAGATATGTCTGGATTGTTTGATCAGCTGTCTACACACACACACACACACACACACACACACACACACACACACACACACACAGGTTGACTGTTGGGGGCGCTAATTAAATAGCTAATTTAAGTCCTGGTACAGGATTTAAAAAATATGTTAAAATATTACATGTTTATGTTAAAGCTGACTTTTTTCTTACACTACTGCACATTGATGCAATAAGATAAGAAAAGTAACATGTATATATTTGAAAAAGCTGATTTACAAAGCAAATTAATAACGTTAATAACGTGCTAGCGCAATTCTTTTTTTAACGCCACTAATTATGTTAACGTGCGATTAACGCATCTGTATTTGTCCTCGGCCCGCCCCGTAGTTTAAGAGCCCAAAGGCTTGACGTTGTTGTTGTTGTTGTTGTTAGTTGGATGGTGGGAGATTCTAGCGAGAGATATGGATACAAAAAAAGGTGTTTTAAACAGAAAGCCAAGCACACAGCTGATGCTCAGCCCCGCTCCTGCCGCTCGCTCGCGGCAGACGCCTTGACAACAACAGCGGTAGCTAAATGGGGGGCTACAGCTTAACACTGTGGAGGACGAGGGGCTGCGTTAGATCATTCGGATCGCATCCAACGTGTCGACTCACATCACAGCGCATTATTTTGACCCAAGGCATTTCGCCGACAACTGTAAACAGGCTCGTCTGTTTGAGCAACTGGCTCCGTGCAGAGAAGTACACAGGGGAGGGAGAGGGAGAGAGAGAGAGAGAGAGAGAGAGAGAGAGAGAGAGAGAGAGAGAGAGAGAGAGAGAGAGGAGAGAGAGAGAGAGGAGAGAGAGAGAGAGAGAGAGAGAGAGAGAGAGAGAGAGAGAGAGAGAGAGAGAGAGAGAGAGAGAGAGAGAGAGAGAGAGAGAGAGAGAGAGAGAGAGAGAGAGAGAGAGATTCCAGGTTGTTGTGTTGAGAATATTTGTCATTGATCAAATGATAATAAACCTTAGCATAAAGCATATTGTCCACTCGTACGTTGATCAGAGTATTAAAAACGTATTCCTCTCAGGAACAATTAGAGCAGATACAAAATGTGCGATTAACTATTTGAATTGACTGACTTCCCAAATATTTGGAGTGAAACATTAAACATAATTTATTAATATAAGAAAGCAAAACAGCAGCAATAACAATCGTCTTCATCTGAACTAATTGAAGACGAAACAAGTATTAAACTAACTTTTTGGAAATACGTGTTGTGCATACTTTTAGCCACATGCATCAGTTGATTCAGGTCAATCATGGAGTCATATGTACAACTTTTATTTGATATATAAATGTCTCAGATATGCGTTTTATTTTGGTAAAGACCTGTAGTTTAGAGTATTTCTAAAGGAGGTCCTGTTCTGTCGGACACATTAGTGTCTGTTAACACACTCATTCAGATCTCATTCAATCTGTCTGCCTCTCTCTTTCATTCACACACACATAACAGCAGTAACTCAACACTGACCTGCACTTTCACTAGACACACACACACACACACACACACACACACACACACACACACACACACACACACACGCTCAGGTTTCATTCAGCTGCTGCTGCTCCTCTCCTGCAGACGTTGCTCCCACTAATGTGGACAAATTTGAAAATGATGTTTTCTTTAAGTTCTCCTTTGATATTAAAGCACCTCGACAACAGAGCGCTTCATCGTGCTGCACTCAAACAGGAAGTGTGTGTGAGCGCTGTGGAGTATCTGAGAGGGAATGTCTGTCAAGTTCTGTTTGGATTGAAAATATGACCATAAAGTTGTTTTGTGGAAACTTTGTGGAGTTTAACATCTTACTGCTTTATCCATTGGTCAAATAAGATCTCCCATTGAATATCTGCTGTTTTAAGCTTCTTAATTAAAAAATAGCAAGAACGTCCTTCAGACATCTTCCAATGAACGTAGCGCTGTGTGAACTTAGATTAGATTTTTCTGTTTTAACTTCTAATATTGCCCGTCTTTTTCTTTCACGTTACGTTACGTTTAAAGTAGTGCTGTCAAAATTATCGCGTTAACGTCGGTAATTAATTTTTTGAATTAATTGCTCAAATATTTAACGCATTTAACGCATGTGCAGAATGGCCCGCCCCATACGTGCCACCAGTGGCAGCGCCAGGGTATGGCTGGGGTAGGCTACACCCATACCAAGAAATGGCTTAGCCCCACCATGAAAAATGATGTTAAAGTAAGCTAAATAAAGTCCGCCAACTCGCGTGGAGTAAATTGCACAGACAGCAGTTAGTAAGATTGATTTCAGTAGCCACTTGTCTGGAAATACCGAAGACCAGAAACGGTTTTGAAAACTTTTGTCACGTAGTGATCGTCTTCTCAATAGAACATCTTTGATAATGTCGGTGTTGTTGCAGGAAGTCCCGACGGAGAATACTTTTGCTGTAGAACAGGGGTGCACATAACTGGTACGCAGGTTATGTGCGTAATCTGAAACTTGTGTCACAAAGCGCATTTGCGTACCGACGTACTTGTGAAGCTTTTCCAGAAGGCGGTTAGATCACCGGACGACAGAGTCGGTCTCCGTGTGCACAGACAGGGCTGCTGTTAACGTCGGTCTGTACAACGGAATTGTGCCAAAACTACGCCAACCGGCTGCGGAGGGAGACTCTCTCTTTCCCCCCTTCACTGGAGAACTGCGCTAAAACAGCTGATCACAACGTTCACACTCTGTGGTCACGAAGTACTCCACTAGCCCCCCCCCCCCTCTGTCCACTTTCCTGAAGTACTCCCCGTTGATAGAAATCAACACGTAATGAATTAAGACCCCACGGTTTGATGATTGATAGGTGTGTGGGCTGTCTTTCATTTTGACACGCAGAAAAATGTTATAATAAACATAGATACTGTGTTAAATGGATATATCCGCCTTCTTTCATTTATCTTTCCATTCCCACAACAATATACATAAATAAATGGCATATTTTGGACATAGTTCGAATGGTGATTAATCATGATTAATTAATTTTTAAACTGTGATTAATCTGATTAAACATTTTAATCGTTTGACAGCCCTAGTTTAAAGATGAAGGCAGAAAAGGGGAAAATGGGAATTTCCTGTGATGCTTATTTTCTTCATGAAAAGAGAAAATGAGGTCAGAAATTCCTGCTGATGTGACGCTCGTTAGTCTCGTTATGGAGCTTATTTCCTTTGTCTGTGAAGGAAAATCATGCAGAACTCCCACTGAAGGAAAGCAGCTGATTTCTTCAAGTCAAAACTTTGGTTGGGAATTCGTTGATTTGAAGAAATACTTTTTCTTCGCCCCCACGTAATACAAATAGGAATCTGAAAATGACCCTAATAGAGCCCCTTTAAAAGCAATCCAGTAATTCATGTTATCTTAATACAGATTTATTTGATTGTTTATTCAAATGATGTTAAAAATAGTACAAAAATCTGAAACACGTGGCTGAAATCAACATTTATTAACGTTATCGGTTTACCCGTAGGTTATGTGTATCGTTAATCAATTCATCTTTTATCGTCTGAACCTTCAAAACATTTCAAATTTGCGTCACATACAAAATATGGAAGTGCTGCATTGTTTGTGTGTGTGTGGAATAAACAAAGAAGATAATCTCCTTCCAGAAATAAGACTTTTTAATTTTAACGAGCAGATTTCCAGTGGAAGTAATGAGGACTGTGTCCACGTTGTGTTTCTGTATCAGAGACAGAGAAGGCGTTAATCAGAGGGGTTGAGTCCGTTAATAGTCTCTGACAGTTAGTGGAGCTACAGTTAACAGAGTAATAATAGTACTTAGCAGCTGTGTGTGTGTGTGTGTGTGTGTGTGTGTGTGTGTGTGTGTGAGACTAATCGGATCAGTTACCAGAGTCATTGGTCATATAGCTGGGGTGGTGGTTTGTGTGTGTGTGTGTGTTTAGGGCTGATAATACCAATTTTTAACACACACACACACAGCTTCTGTATTATCGGTAATAGAGTTGGTTAATCTGAGATAAAACCCT
>JAPTMU010000294.1:0-16943 GCA_028583405.1 Pogonophryne albipinna
ATGCAGCTCTTCAATACTCATTCTTGTTTAACAATATGAGCATGTCTAGTCAGGGGAGAGGCGATTCACAATCAGGCCAGCTGTAGAGAAGACCCTCTCAGCTGGGATTTGGGCATGAGATAGGCTTGAATCTATGTTTTGTAATCTACCCGCAACTCTTAAATTATAGTTGTTCTTTTGCATGTATTGGCCTAAACATGTAAATATATACCCCAAATTATAATCTATATTTCGGCATGCAGAGACTTTTAGATGAGAGTAAAGCTAACGTCCCTCCCGTGCTAAATTATGGCTTCGTCCATTTCTGATACATACTCATACTTGCAAATGGAAACATCGTCTATCGCCTATTTTAAATGGGTTTTCCTGCTTTAAAAAACCCTGCACCTGCTGGGAAACATTGCCCCCACAGAACCATTGTTTTATTGAACTGAACTGGTAAGAATTTCAAGAATGACTCAAAACCCTGGGGGTGTTTGTCCTCTCAAAGACAGCTCTTAGTGGCATGTTTACCGCCCCTTCATTCCTGTCACTGAACATACTCATCTATCGACAATTGTCAAAGAAGCGGCTATTTGTAGTGTTTAAAAGCCAGCATATAGTTGCTTATTTCAATGGGTTTTCCTCCTGCACCTGCTGGGAACATAGCCTTCACAATACCGTTGTTTTTGTTGCCATTATTCGAGTAAACTGGTAAGAATTTCAAGAATTATTCAGAATCACGGGGGTGTTTTTTCCCCTCAAATACAGCTTTTATTAGCAAATTGTCTCTTAATTTCTGTCACTGAACATACCCATCTATAGGTAATTGACAAAGACGTCTATCTGCTATTTGTAGTGTTTAAAAACCAGCCTATATTTGCTTATTTAAGTAAATAATAGTGTTTGTGTTCTGAGGTTTTCCACTTTTCTTATTACACATATTTTCCCACAGACAAACAAACAGCGTTGTGTTTCCCTCTCCGTGTTGAGAGGCGTCATGACGGGGATTCTCTGTCCCACACCCCGAGGAATGCCCTGACACACACACACACACACACACACACACACACACACACACACACACACACACACACACACACACACACACACACACAATCTTGAACAGCGCCCAGTGTTCAGCTCCTCTCTTCTTCAGTGTGTCTCTCTACAGGATTCATCGCTCTTCTCCTCTCCGTATCTTCTTATCCTCGGTCACTAACCAGTATCCTTCTCTCTTCCTCACCTCCTCACCTCTCTTTCTCATCTCTTCTGTCTGCCTCTCAGGCGGCCACTCAGTTCAAAGCAAGCCTGGCGAAGCTGATGGAGATCCTGATGTCGAAGGAGCCGTCGTACGTCCGCTGCATCAAGCCCAATGACTCCAAGCAGTCAGGTAGGAAGTCACGCCTTTTACACGTATGTTCCCTTTGCAAATCCTCACCCAACTACTCAAGGGTCTGATCAATAGTCCAGTGTTGGTCATGTGTGATGTCTTGTTCTTGTTCTCTTGCGTTATCTCTTAAGGCTTTTATTAAGTGTATCTGTGCCTGCAGATAAGGTGATTTTGCCCCAGCACAAATCTGCACAAATGTGTCAAAATGAAGCTAAAAAGTGAGGAGTTTTTCTTATGGTACTACGTGTAGTTTTTGCACACATTGCTGTATTGTTTAGATATAATATACAATGCCTTTGGCTGGTTGTTCTCCATTTTGTAATGTATGAACTCTTAACAAGTTGAAAATCAAAGACAGGCACACATAAGCAGAGTGACGCCTGGAGGATACTGATATTAAAAGGGTTGTTGGACATCATTATATCATAGCAATCAACATTAAGCTGTACACAGGTATGTATAATATATACAAATGTGTTCCATCCTTTAGTTAAGGCAAATCATTGGTTAAAAAAAAAAAAAATATTTATGAAATCATCCTTTAGAGGCCTAATGCCGATCCAATTTGACTTGACAAATCTGAGCTACTTAAATGTATTTTTATTGCATTATTTTGATCTAGATTTGTACAAAATAACCCTTAAAGTCGAGCTGTTGCTGCATAAGAAACTAATTTTTGTGATTTTCGTCATTATTATGGTTTGAAGCCAGTTATTATGCAACCGTTCGTATGAACACGCCGTAGCTTAAGAAGCTCATTCTTCCCAGAAATACCTCGATAATCCTGCTTTCACCGAATCCAACAAAAACTAAGTGTGTGTGTGTGTGTGTGTGTGTGGTCAGTTCATTGTTGCTCTCCACAGTCGGCCTTTTGTTGTCCTCCTGCTCTGCTGCAGTGTTTTCTGGTTTTCTCCGGTTCATGTTAGTCCAGCAGATTTTACGCCTCTTTTTAGATTTGGGAGAAATACGATTAGAAATGGCGTTTCCTCAGCGCTAACTTTGACTTTTCAATACCGTGAATCCCCAGGTATGTGGGCGTACCTCAGGATCCTGGATTAGTAGATCACACTTTAACATTGTTTTAAATACGACTGTAAACTAAGTTATTAATAACGTATCTTAACATTAGCACTTGAATTGTTTAACCAACATGTTACAGATTTGTTTTTTTTTTAAGATATCACAAAGTGTAACTAAGTACATTTACTCAAGTACTGTACTGAAGTAAAATGTTGAGGTACTTGTACTTCACTTGTAAGTACAAGATCTGAATACTTCTACTTTTACTCAAGTACAAGATCTGAGTACTTCTACTTTTACTCAAGTACAAGATCTGAGTACTTCTACTTTCACTCAAGTACAAAATCTGAGTACTTCTACTTTTACTCAAGTACAAGATCTGAGTACTTCTACTTTTACTCAAGTACAATATCTGAGTACTTTACTTTTACTCAAGTACAGGATCTGAGTACTTCTACTTTTACTCAAGTACAAGATCTGAGTACTTCTACTTTCACTCAAGTACAAGATCTGAGTACTTCTACTTTTACTCAAGTACAAAATCTGAGTACTTTACTTTTACTCAAGTACAAGATCTGAGTACTTCTACTTTTACTCAAGTACAAGATCTGAGTACTTCTACTTTTACTCAAGTACAAGATCTGAGTACTTCTACTTTTACTCAAGTACAAAATCTGAGTACTTTACTTTTACTCAAGTACAGCATCTGAGTACTTTACTTTTACTCACGTACAGGATCTGAGTACTTCTACTTTTACTCAAGTACAGTATCTGAGTACTTCTACTTTTACTCAAGTACAAGATCTGAGTACTTCTACTTTCACTCAAGTACAGGATCTGAGTACTTCTACTTTTACTAAGTACAAGATCTTACTAGTACTTCTACTTTTACTCAAGTACAAGATCTGAGTACTTCTACTTTCACTCAAGTACAGGATCTGAGTACTTCTACTTTTACTAAGTACAAGATCTGAGTACCTCCCCCCCCCTCATTATCTCACAGCCTGTTTCCCTCTGTGTTTGCTTCAGGGCGGTTTGACGAGGTTCTGATCCGGCACCAGGTGAAGTATCTGGGTCTGATGGAGAATCTGAGGGTGAGGAGAGCCGGCTTCGCCTACAGGCGGCGCTACGAGGTCTTCCTCCAGAGGTACATGTATTATCTTAACCACTTAAGGTCAGGACACCCCAATCACACAGAAAAAACACTTCTGGTTCACATCTTCGAATCGCACATTACAAAGACTGCAGAAAACTTGGGAAGGAAATCAGAAATACTTAAGATATATGAAAATATGATAAGAAAATATGTCCAAAGTACCTCTTTATACCAGCAGGTGGCGGTAGTGTACATCCCTCATTTAAAAAGGGAAAGCAGAACATGCATCTTAGTATTACAATGGCTCCCTTTTCTTCACAAACATACGATTAACCAATTGTAAAAGTCCCGACATATGTAAGTGTCTCCATTCATAACGGCCTCTCAAATCCCACTCAGGCTAAACAAGCAGATTATAATTGAATGAACCCATAAAGCCTGTGTTTGTTTATAAATAGTCTTTATTGTGTTTTATGTAATCTAAGGATATGTAGGTCCAAAGCTGAGAGGGAGTCTCTGTGTTGTAGTTACTTGTATAATGTTATTTATATAAGTCTATTGACAGGACTTGTTGTATTGACTATTTTTCCATTGAATACAATCTATATGCCTCAAAGATGACATTATGTTTATAGTCTCCAAGTTTAACAACACAGATAATATTTGGCTAGAATTTCTACCATAAGTCTGGGACGTTGAAATCTGCCCATGCCACTACTTTTTCTAACAGAAACTCTGGTGTGTGTGTGTGTGTGTGTGTGTGTGTGTGTGTGTGTGTGTGTGTGTGTGTGTGTGTGTGTGTGTGTGTGTGTGTGTGTGTGTGTGTGTGTGTGTGTGTGTGTGTGTGTGTGTGTGTGTGTGTGTGTGTGTGTGTGTGTGTGTGTGTGTGTGTGTGTGTGTGTGTGTGTGTGTGTGTGTGTGTGTGTGTGTGTGTGTGTGTGTGTGTGTGTGTGTGTGTGTGTGTGTGTGTGTGTGTGTGTGTGTGTGTGTGCAGGTATAAGTCCCTGTGTCCGGACACATGGCCGAGCTGGCAGGGGAAGCTTCGTGAAGGCGTGGCGACGCTGGTGAAACATCTGGGATACAAACCTGAGGAGTACAAAATGGGGAGGTAATACATTCAAGGCTTTTATTGTCATGTGTTCAGAGCTAACGTGTATTAAAATCTGAGGCCACAGGCTCCTCCCACAGAGCAACACAATAACACGGATAAATAGTGCAAGTAAATACAAATAGAAAATAATTAGTGCAAGAAGAGTCTATATACAAGTAATTGGGATATGATATGATAATTTGTAAGTTGCATCCAGATGTTCTGATGGCCTGTGGGATGAGACTGTCTTTGAGTCTGCTGGTTTTAGACCTTTCATACCAGTCAAAAGCATCATGTAATGTTCAACCTTTTCCTTCTTAAACATGCATTTTGTTTCGTTGTATGCATCATTATCCCTGTGCTTCTTTTTGTCCCTGAGCTGCACTTTTAAAATGTTTTTAATTGTGGTTTTACTTTTAGATCCAAAATCTTCATCCGCTTCCCGAAGACGTTGTTTGCCACTGAAGACGCTCTGGAGACCAGGAAGCACAGTCTGGGTGAGAGACTCTAAACATGTATTACCTTTTAATTATTTGATCAACTCCTGCATCGACATGTAGAAAGGAGACATCCTGACAACAACAAAACCAACAAGCCGTTTATTTTACAAACATTAAAAAAGGACGCAGATAAGAAACAAGGCAAGTTTATGTGTATTATTTTGATTATAACAGATTTCAGCAACAAGGCCATTTAAAAATGCTTTACACAAAACTTTAAAAGCATTATCGTGCAAAATAAATGTAATCACATTAAAAAGAGTAATTAAAAAGCCTACAGAACAAAATAAAACAAGTTAAAATGTTACAGTCTAACCATACTTGCCAACCTTGAGACCTCAGAAATCGGGAGCATTTCAAAACCACCGCGGGGGGGGGGGGAAGGGGGTGTTAGTGGATCGCCGGAGCTGTATTAGATTAACATCTACACATGCTTATTGTAGTGGTAAGTGCGCTGTCTTGCAGCCTGTAGCACCATCCTTGATGGAGCATATGTGTGGGCAGGACCCTCTCAGACTTTCAGTTGCGCGCGCTACTAAAGAGACGCGCTACCACGGAAACCAAACAATGGTGTAGCTGTATTAAAGTCCGAGTGGAAACAGTCCTGAGTAAATCTGATTTTGTCAGAAATCGGGAGAAATGCGGGAGAAATATGACCCCGGGAGGGCCATGAAATCGGGAGTCTCCCGCGAAAATCGGGAGGGTTGGCAAGTATGAGTCTAACGCACACGTGTCAAACCCAAGGCCCGGGGGCCAAATCAGGGCCTTGGTGGATTTCATTTCGGCCCGCAGGATAATTTCTAATCACCATTAGATCTGGCCCTCCGGTATATTGCACGCACACCTTCCCTCCATCCTGAGGGTCTCCTCCGCTCAGAGCCTGACCCCAAACATTGATGACCTTGCACCCAAGATGAGATGCCAAGTATCTGAACTAGCATCACAGAGCAGCACACTGAGTTCAATGGATGTTTCCTTCTGCACTTTCTCTCTCACGACAACAGGGCATGTTTGGTTTGTTCTTTGAGGGGAATAGTTTTGTTGAAGCTGTTGTTGGCCTGTGGGAAAATGTACTCATAAGAAATGACTCTGGAAAAGCTGCAGATAGAGCCATAAGAAATGAATGCAACTGATTATTTAATGTTGTTTTTATAGGCAATCATTGAAGCTTTGTTAGTTCCAGGTTTAATATGTGCAATAAGTTCATTTCAATAAGTTCTGCAATAAACATTGAACCAGTCCGGCCCTCCACTAGTACCCACTGTGTGATTGAGTTTGCCCCCCCTGGTCTAACGGGACAGCATGTCATAAATAACAATCATAAAAAGGTTATTAGATAAAAAATAATGACGACAAGTAGGAAAAAAAAGAATCCAAATTAAATAGAGGGTGTACTTTTTTTTTTATTTCTTATGATTTTGCTGGCAAAATAAGCAGAAAGTGTGATCTGCTTGGGTTTGAATGCTTTTCAGTTGATCTCTGCAGGATGCTTTTGGCATTGGTATGGCCACAGATTTAAACCGTGTGTCTCCTTCTCCCCTCAGCCACCAAGCTGCAGGCCGGATGGAGAGGATACAGCCAGAAGACCAAGTTCCAGAAGCTCAGAACCTCAGGTGAGGAGACGCCTTCCTTCAATGGGATTATTCACCTTTTGCTTTCCCGCTAATGTCCTGAGTTTAGAGTGTGTTTACCTGAGTTTAGAGTGTGTTTACCTGAGTTTAGAGTGTGTTTACCTGCCTTTAGAGTGTGTTTACCTGCCTTTAGAGTGTGTTTACCTGAGTTTAGAGTGTGTTTACCTGAGTTTAGAGTGTGTTTACCTGAGTTTAGAGTGTGTTTACCTGAGTTTAGAGTGTGTTTACCTCCTCATAGAGTGTGTTTACCTGCCTTTAGAGTGTGTTTACCTGAGTTTAGAGTGTGTTTACCTGAGTTTAGAGTGTGTTTACCTGAGTTTAGAGTGTGTTTACCTCCTCATAGAGTGTGTTTACCTGCCTTTAGAGTGTGTTTACCTGAGTTTAGAGTGTGTTTACCTGAGTTTAGAGTGTGTTTACCTGAGTTTAGAGTGTGTTTACCTGAGTTTAGAGTGTGTTTACCTGCCTTTAGAGTGTGTTTACCTGAGTTTAGAGTGTGTTTACCTGAGTTTAGAGTGTGTTTACCTGAGTTTAGAGTGTGTTTACCTGAGTTTAGAGTGTGTTTACCTGAGTTTAGAGTGTGTTTACCTGAGTTTAGAGTGTGTTTACCTGAGTTTAGAGTGTGTTTACCTGAGTTTAGAGTGTGTTTACCTGAGTTTAGAGTGTGTTTACCTGCCTTTAGAGTGTGTTTACCTGAGTTTAGAGTGTGTTTACCTGAGTTTAGAGTGTGTTTACCTGAGTTTAGAGTGTGTTTACCTGAGTTTAGAGTGTGTTTACCTCCTCATAGAGTGTGTTTACCTGCCTTTAGAGTGTGTTTACCTGAGTTTAGAGTGTGTTTACCTGAGTTTAGAGTGTGTTTACCTGAGTTTAGAGTGTGTTTACCTGAGTTTAGAGTGTGTTTACCTCCTCATAGAGTGTGTTTACCTGCCTTTAGAGTGTGTTTACCTGAGTTTAGAGTGTGTTTACCTGAGTTTAGAGTGTGTTTACCTGAGTTTAGAGTGTGTTTACCTGAGTTTAGAGTGTGTTTACCTGCCTTTAGAGTGTGTTTACCTGAGTTTAGAGTGTGTTTACCTGAGTTTAGAGTGTGTTTACCTGAGTTTAGAGTGTGTTTACCTGAGTTTAGAGTGTGTTTACCTGAGTTTAGAGTGTGTTTACCTGAGTTTAGAGTGTGTTTACCTGCCTTTAGAGTGTGTTTACCTGAGTTTAGAGTGTGTTTACCTGAGTTTAGAGTGTGTTTACCTGAGTTTAGAGTGTGTTTACCTGAGTTTAGAGTGTGTTTACCTGCCTTTAGAGTGTGTTTACCTGAGTTTAGAGTGTGTTTACCTGAGTTTAGAGTGTGTTTACCTGAGTTTAGAGTGTGTTTACCTGAGTTTAGAGTGTGTTTACCTGAGTTTAGAGTGTGTTTACCTGAGTTTAGAGTGTGTTTACCTGCCTTTAGAGTGTGTTTACCTGAGTTTAGAGTGTGTTTACCTGAGTTTAGAGTGTGTTTACCTGAGTTTAGAGTGTGTTTACCTGAGTTTAGAGTGTGTTTACCTGAGTTTAGAGTGTGTTTACCTGCCTTTAGAGTGTGTTTACCTGAGTTTAGAGTGTGTTTACCTGAGTTTAGAGTGTGTTTACCTGAGTTTAGAGTGTGTTTACCTGCCTTTAGAGTGTGTTTACCTGCCTTTAGAGTGTGTTTACCTGAGTTTAGAGTGTGTTTACCTGCCTTTAGAGTGTGTTTACCTGAGTTTAGAGTGTGTTTACCTGCCTTTAGAGTGTGTTTACCTGCCTTTAGAGTGTGTTTACCTGCCTTTAGAGTGTGTTTACCTGAGTTTAGAGTGTGTTTACCTGAGTTTAGAGTGTGTTTACCTGAGTTTAGAGTGTGTTTACCTGAGTTTAGAGTGTGTTTACCTGAGTTTAGAGTGTGTTTACCTGCCTTTAGAGTGTGTTTACCTGAGTTTAGAGTGTGTTTACCTGCCTTTAGAGTGTGTTTACCTGAGTTTAGAGTGTGTTTACCTGCCTTTAGAGTGTGTTTACCTGAGTTTAGAGTGTGTTTACCTGCCTTTAGAGTGTGTTTACCTGAGTTTAGAGTGTGTTTACCTGAGTTTAGAGTGTGTTTACCTGAGTTTAGAGTGTGTTTACCTGAGTTTAGAGTGTGTTTACCTGAGTTTAGAGTGTGTTTACCTGCCTTTAGAGTGTGTTTACCTGAGTTTAGAGTGTGTTTACCTGCCTTTAGAGTGTGTTTACCTGAGTTTAGAGTGTGTTTACCTGAGTTTAGAGTGTGTTTACCTGCCTTTAGAGTGTGTTTACCTGCCTTTAGAGTGTGTTTACCTGAGTTTAGAGTGTGTTTACCTGCCTTTAGAGTGTGTTTACCTGCCTTTAGAGTGTGTTTACCTGAGTTTAGAGTGTGTTTACCTGAGTTTAGAGTGTGTTTACCTGAGTTTAGAGTGTGTTTACCTGAGTTTAGAGTGTGTTTACCTGCCTTTAGAGTGTGTTTACCTGAGTTTAGAGTGTGTTTACCTGAGTTTAGAGTGTGTTTACCTGAGTTTAGAGTGTGTTTACCTGAGTTTAGAGTGTGTTTACCTGCCTTTAGAGTGTGTTTACCTGAGTTTAGAGTGTGTTTACCTGCCTTTAGAGTGTGTTTACCTGAGTTTAGAGTGTGTTTACCTGCCTTTAGAGTGTGTTTACCTGAGTTTAGAGTGTGTTTACCTGCCTTTAGAGTGTGTTTACCTGCCTTTAGAGTGTGTTTACCTGCCTTTAGAGTGTGTTTACCTGAGTTTAGAGTGTGTTTACCTGCCTTTAGAGTGTGTTTACCTGAGTTTAGAGTGTGTTTACCTGCCTTTAGAGTGTGTTTACCTGAGTTTAGAGTGTGTTTACCTGAGTTTAGAGTGTGTTTACCTGAGTTTAGAGTGTGTTTACCTGAGTTTAGAGTGTGTTTACCTGAGTTTAGAGTGTGTTTACCTGAGTTTAGAGTGAGTTTAGAGTGTGTTTACCTGAGTTTAGAGTGTGTTTACCTGAGTTTAGAGTGTGTTTACCTGAGTTTAGAGTGTGTTTACCTGAGTTTAGAGTGAGTTTAGAGTGTGTTTACCTGAGTTTAGAGTGAGTTTAGAGTGTGTTTACCTGAGTTTAGAGTGAGTTTAGAGTGTGTTTACCTGAGTTTAGAGTGTGTTTACCTGAGTTTAGAGTGAGTTTAGAGTGTGTTTACCTGAGTTTAGAGTGAGTTTAGAGTGTGTTTACCTGAGTTTAGAGTGAGTTTAGAGTGTGTTTACCTGAGTTTAGAGTGTGTTTACCTGAGTTTAGAGTGTGTTTACCTGAGTTTAGAGTGTGTTTACCTCATAGTGTGTGTTTACCTCATAGTCTGTGTTTACCTGAGTTTAGAGTGTGTTTACCTGAGTTTAGAGTGTGTTTACCTGAGTTTAGAGTGTGTTTACCTGAGTTTAGAGTGTGTTTACCTGAGTTTAGAGTGAGTTTAGAGTGTGTTTACCTGAGTTTAGAGTGTGTTTACCTGAGTTTAGAGTGTGTTTACCTGAGTTTAGAGTGTGTTTACCTGAGTTTAGAGTGAGTTTAGAGTGTGTTTACCTGAGTTTAGAGTGAGTTTAGAGTGTGTTTACCTGAGTTTAGAGTGTGTTTACCTGAGTTTAGAGTGTGTTTACCTGAGTTTAGAGTGTGTTTACCTGAGTTTAGAGTGTGTTTACCTGAGTTTAGAGTGTGTTTACCTGAGTTTAGAGTGAGTTTAGAGTGTGTTTACCTGAGTTTAGAGTGAGTTTAGAGTGTGTTTACCTGAGTTTAGAGTGAGTTTAGAGTGTGTTTACCTGAGTTTAGAGTGTGTTTACCTGAGTTTAGAGTGTGTTTACCTGAGTTTAGAGTGTGTTTACCTGAGTTTAGAGTGAGTTTAGAGTGTGTTTACCTGAGTTTAGAGTGAGTTTAGAGTGTGTTTACCTGAGTTTAGAGTGTGTTTACCTGAGTTTAGAGTGAGTTTAGAGTGTGTTTACCTGAGTTTAGAGTGAGTTTAGAGTGTGTTTACCTGAGTTTAGAGTGAGTTTAGAGTGTGTTTACCTGAGTTTAGAGTGTGTTTACCTGAGTTTAGAGTGTGTTTACCTGAGTTTAGAGTGTGTTTACCTCATAGTGTGTGTTTACCTCATAGTCTGTGTTTACCTGAGTTTAGAGTGTGTTTACCTCATAGTGTGTTTACCTCATAGTGTGTGTTTACCTCCTGTAAGGTGTATTGTTAGTGTGTGTGTTGATGTTTGTGATGTGTGTACAGCTGTTAGGGTGCAGGCGTGGTGGAGAGGGATCCTGGCCCGGAGGAGAGCGCAGCGCCGCAGGCAGGCGGCTGATACCATCCGCAGGTAACCAGAAAGCAGACGTGTGTACGGAAGCCCTGAGAGGCCAATTGAGGACCAAGTAGTTTGATTTTATATGAACAAGTTTAGGCAAATACATGCAGAGTTGAGGGTGGATTACAAACATAGATTCAAGCCTAATTTATTTCAATTAATTGTTGATGCACTCATTTATATTTGAAGGGCAATCAAATTCATCAAAATCAAAACATGTGGATCAAAATACGTTTTTCTAGCAAAACTATTTTTCCACCTGTTCTTAAACTTTTATATCAAACCTGAAAACGGACATTTCTTTTAGTTTTAATTCCCTATGTCTTGCTATTCCGCCCTCAGGTTCGTCAAAGGCTTCATCTACCGCCACAGGGAGCGATGTCCAGAAAACGAGTATTTCCTGGATTACGTTCGTTACTCGTTCCTCATGAATCTGCGCAGAAACCTGCCCAAAAGCGTCCTGGAGAAGAGCTGGCCGGCTCCTCCTGCTGCTCTCTCTGATGTGAGGCACACACACACACACACACACACACACACACACACACACACACACACACATACTCACACTCACACTCACACACACACACACACACACACACACACACGCACACTCACACACTCACACACTCACATACACACACCACATACACACACACACACACGCACTCACACGCACACACACACACGCACACTTGCACTCACACACACACACCACATACACACACACACTCACACGCACACACGCACTCACACGCATACACACGCACACTTGCACACACACACCACATACACACACACACACGCACTCACACGCACACACACACGCACACACACACCACACACACACACCATGCACACACACTCACATGCACACACACACACACACACACACACACACCACATACACACACACACGCACTCACACATGCACTCACACAGAGACAAACACACACACACACACACTTGCACTCGCACACACACACACACACTCACAGGCCACACACACACACTCACACAGAGACACACACACACACACAGGCCACACACTCACACACACACACACACACTCACACTGTAATTGTTTAAAACCCTTCTAAAAAGTGTGTGTGTGTGTTCAGGCCTCAGAGCAGCTGCGTAAGCTGTGTATGCAGAACATGGTGTGGAGCTACTGCAAGAAGATCAACCCAGAGTGGAAGCACCAGGTGAGTCTCCTCCCAGCATGCACTCTGTTTTCTTTCTCCTGTGTGGGATGCAACATGAATGAAAGGGAGAAGGTTAGAAAAGAGTCAAAGGAACTATAATTTCAGGGGAAGACTAGGGGTAAAGGAAAGAGAGAATCTGCTGAGGGATATTTCCAAATATCTGCAACTCTGACTGCTTTTAAATCCAGGCTGAGGCCGTCGTTGTTGAAGCTCCTTGAATTACCTTTCCTCGTCTCTCTGAGCAGATGGAGCAGAAGATGATCGCCAGTGAACTCTTTAAAGACAAGAAGGACAACTATCCTCAGAGCGTTCCCAAACTCTTCGTCAGCACCAGACTCAGTGAGAGGCTTTCTTAAAACACACACACACTTCCTGTTTCAGAGTGTGTGTGTGAAGGACTTCATCATGTGTGTGTTTCTTTCTGTGCAGACGGAGAGGACCTCAACCCCAAAGTGCTTCAGGCTCTGGGCAGCGAGAAGATGAAGGTGAGTCGAGAGTAATAGAGAAATCTACATCAACATGTGTCCCCTCTTCTCCATGTCTCTTCTACATCAACATGTGTCCCCTCTTCTTCATGTCTCTTCTACATCAACATGTGTCCCCTCTTCTTGTCTCTTCTACATCAACATGTGTCCCCTCTTCTTCATGTCTCTTCTACATCAACATGTGTCCCCTCTTCTTCATGTCTCTTCTACATCAACATGTGTCCCCTCTTCTTCATGTCTCTTCTACATCAACATGTGTCCCCTCTTCTTCATGTCTCTTCTACATCAACATGTGTCCCCTCTTCTTCATGTCTCTTCTACATCAACATGTGTCCCCTCTTCTCCATGTCTCTTCTACATCAACATGTGTCCCCTCTTCTTCATGTCTCTTCTACATCAACATGTGTCCCCTCTTCTTCATGTCTCTTCTACATCAACATGTGTCCCCTCTTCTTCATGTCTCTTCTACATCAACATGTGTCCCCTCTTCTTCATGTCTCTTCTACATCAACATGTGTCCCCTCTTCTCCATGTCTCTTCTACATCAACATGTGTCCCCTCTTCTTCATGTCTCTTCTACATCAACATGTGTCCCCTCTTCTTCATGTCTCTTCTACATCAACATGTGTCCCCTCTTCTTCATGTCTCTTCTACATCAACATGTGTCCCCTCTTCTTCATGTCTCTTCTCCATCAACATGTGTCTCCTCTCCTTCATGTCTCTTCTACATCAACATGTGTCCCCTCTTCTTCATGTCTCTTCTACATCAACATGTGTCCCCTCTTCTTCATGTCTCTTCTACATCAACATGTGTCCCCTCTTCTTCATGTCTCTTCTACATCAACATGTGTCCCCTCTTCTTCATGTCTCTTCTACATCAACATGTGTCCCCTCTTCTTCATGTCTCTTCTACATCAACATGTGTCCCCTCTTCTTCATGTCTCTTCTACATCAACATGTGTCCCCTCTGTGGAAAGAGACTCTGAAAGTTTCAGGAACAAAGATTCTCTCTCTTTTTGATCCATTTCTATAAAAACCTGTCTGAAAATTAGCTGATCAGATTTTGGCCACTTTATGATGTCATAACGATGTGTTGTCTTGTGTAACCATTAGCCAATCAGTAACCAAGGTAACCCCCCCCCCCCCCTTATCACATGAATGTCCTCCTAGAGCTCCATTGAGTTCTTTGTAACCAAATGTCTCTCAGAGGGGCGTGGGGAGGGGCTCCTTATTTTCATCTAAAGTAACAGACAGAGAATCAGCACTTTGGAAACAGGGCTGAAACAGAGGGGATTATGGGTAATGCTGCAATGATCTGTTTGGTGTTTCAGCCAATCAGAGACAGGCTCTGGATATATCTGAGACCTGTGATGTATTGTTGATAAAGACCATAATAAGACCTTTAATCTCTCCGTCCTCAGTATGCGGTCCCCGTCACAAAGTACGACCGGAGAGGATACAAACCTCGACCCCGGCAGCTGCTGCTCACCTCAAACTGCGCCGTCATCGTGGAGGAAGGAAAGCTCAAACAACGCATCGAGTACGAAGCGCTGAAAGGTCAGAGGTCAACAAGCAGGGAGGGATTGGGGTTTAATGTGGAATTGGTTATTATACTAAAACTAAGACACAGAAACTAATTTAAAACAATATGATTTAATGAAAATGTTAACTGAAACGCTTTTCATGGTTGAAAACATGTTCAAATAACATTTAAATATGTAATTTAATATTTCACTTTTATCGGCTGTCTTTTTTTTCACTTTTTCCGACTGTCGTTTTTTTCACTTTTTTCCACAATCGTTTTTTTCACCTTTTTTTTTACTGTCGTTTTTTTCACTGTCGTATTTTTCATTTTTTTTTTCTGTCGTTTTTTTCCCTTTTTTCTACTGTGTCGTTTTTTTCTACTGTCTTCATTTTCACTTTTTCCGACAGTATGGGACCTTTTACTTTTTTTCACCTTTTGTGATGTCATCTTTTTCACTTTTTTTTGACAATATTCTTTACAATCAAAAATCTTCCAATTTCTCAACTAATATAATCTTAATAAATGTTTTTTCACCCGCAGGTATCTCCGTCAGCTCCCTCAGTGACGGCGTGTTCGTTCTGCACGTGCCCAGTGAGGACAACAAGCAGAAGGTGAACAGAGAGGATATTATATCAATATTTATGAAGGTTTATTATCTGTTGTAGCTGTCTTTGACTGTGTGTGTGTGTGTGTGTGTGTGTGTGTGTGTGTGTGTGTGTGTGTGTGTGTGTGTGTGTGTGTGTGTGTGTGTGTGTGTGTGTGTGTGTGTGTGTGTGTGTGTGTGTGTGTGTGTGTGTGTGTGTGTGTGTGTGTGTGTGTGTGTGTGTGTGTGTGTGTGTGTGTGTGTGTGTGTGTGTGTGTGTGTGTGTGTGTGTGTGTGTGTGTGTGTGTGTGTGTGTGTGTGTGTGTGTGTGTGTGTTCCCAGGGAGACGTGGTTCTGCAGAGCGATCATGTGATCGAGACTTTGACCAAGATCGCGATCTGTTCGGACAAAATCAACAGCATCAACATCATCCAGGGCAGGTGAGACGCAGAGCAGGAACTCTTTAAAGTGGGAGATGCTTAAAGAGGCCCTACTTTACTTTGGGGGTTTTCCTAGTGTGTTTTTACAGTATAGGTTTCTGGTGCATGTAAATGGTCTGCAGAGGCTGACATCCCTGTGCTTAACACTTGCGCTCCTATTGGCTAGCGCTCCAACACATTGTACGTGATAGGCTAAGGGCGGGACATCTCTAAGAGGTTGACTAATCACAACAGAGCCGGCCAGCTAACCAATCAGAGCAGGACTGGCCTCTGGTTTCAGACAGAGGGTGAAAAGAGGTGCTGCAGCAAATAAAGAGCTTTTTTGAACATTAAAGCATGGAGACATGTCCCAGTAGAGACTCTTTAAAGTAGAGACACTACATACTGATATACACCTGAACATCAGCAGGAGAGGACTCTTTAAAGTAGAGACACTACATACTGATATACACCTGAACATCAGCAGGAGAGGACTCTTTAAAGTAGAGACACTACATACTGATATACACCTGCAACATCAGCAGGAGAGGACTCTTTAAAGTAGAGACACTACATACTGATATACACCTGAACATCAGCAGGAGAGGACTCTTTAAAGTAGAGACACTACATACTGATATACACCTGAACATCAGCAGGAGAGGACTCTTTAAAGTAGAGACACTACATACTGAAATTACACCTGAACATCAGCAGGAGAGGGACTCTTTATAAGTAGAGACACTACATACTGAATACACCTGAACATCAGCAGGAGAGGACTCTTTAAAGTAGAGACACTACATACTGAATATACACCTGAACATCAGCAGGAGAGGACTCTTTAAAGTAGAGACACTACATACTGAAATACACCTGAACATCAGCAGGAGAGGACTCTTTAAAGTAGAGACACTACATACTGATATACACCTGAACATCAGCAGGAGAGGACTCTTTAAAGTAGAGACACTACATACTGAAATACACCTGAACATCAGCAGGAGAGGACTCTTTAAAGTAGAGACACTACATACTGATAATACACCTGAACATCAGCAGGAGAGGACTCTTTAAAGTAGAGACACTACATACTGGATATACACCTGAACATCAGCAGGAGAGGACTCTTTAAAGTAGAGACACTACATACTGATATACACCTGAACATCAAGCAGGAGAGGACTCTTTAAAGTAGAGACACTACATACTGATATACACCTGAACATCAGCAGGAGAGGACTCTTTAAAGTAGAGACACTACATACTGATATACACCTGAACATCAGCAGGGAGAGGACTCTTTAAAGTAGAGACACTACATACTGATATACACCTGAACATCAGCAGGAGAGGACTACTTTAAAGTAGAGACACTACATACTTGATATACACCTGAAACATCAGCAGGAGAGGACTCTTTAAAGTAGAGACACTAAATACTGATATACACCTGAACATCAGCAGGAGAGGACTCGTTGAAAAGTAGAGACACTATATACTGATATACACCTGAACATCAGCAGGAGAGGACTCCTTTAAAGTAGAGCACTACATACATGATTACCCCTGACGATCAGCAGGAGAGGACTCTTTAAAGTAGAGACACTACATACTGATATACACACTGGAACATCAGCAGGAGAGGACTCTTTAAAGTAGAGACACTACATACTGATATACACCTGAACATCAGCAGGAGAGGAC
>JAPTMU010000294.1:22943-25443 GCA_028583405.1 Pogonophryne albipinna
GTCTTTCAAGACAGATTCAATTAGCTTATCTTTACAAAGATACCAAAAGGACCGGTAATGGTTAGATTGAACCACACAGAACAATAGATCAGGTTTTCTACAACAGACACAGAGTTGGAGGAGAGGTCGATGAGAGAGAGGGCAGAGGGACAGCGTGGCTGCAGCTTAAATGCTCCTGTCTCTTCAGGTGGACCAATCAGCATGTAGAAGGCAGCCAATCAGCTAACGGGCATCACCTGCTCTCACTCACACACACACACACACACACACACACACACACACACACACACACACACACACACACACACACACACACACACACACACACACACACACACACACACACACACACACACACACACACACACACACACACACACACACACACACACCGTTTTGTGACGGTTGTTATATTTTTAAATGACTTAAATTAAATTATATAATTATATATATTTAAAAAAACTAGAATACAATATTTATTTAAAAAGTAATGTGCAATACAAATATACAATTAATTGAAATGGATACAACTATTTATTTAAACAGAATATATTTAAATAAAAGGTCAAAAAAGAATAAAACAATAGAAAAACATAAGAAATTAAAATGTCACTTCAAAAAATAGAATACAAATATTTATATAAATGTTAAAGCAAAAATGATTAAATACAATTACATAGAAAATATATATTTCTAAAAACAAAGAAATTAGAAGTTATTATTAGATATCAATAAAGATTAATACAAGTATACATATTTATATACAAAGTAAGGAGTTTAAATCTCAACTTGGCTCTGAGAGTCATACACAAGTAGAGACTCTACATACTGATATACACCTGAACATCAGCAGGAGAGGACTCTTTAAAGTAGAGACTCTACATACTGATATACACCTGAACATCAGCAGGAGAGGACTCTTTAAAGTAGAGACACTACATACTGATATACACCTGAACATCAGCAGGAGAGGACTCTTTAAAGTAGAGACACTACATACTGATATACACCTGAACATCAGCAGGAGAGGACTCTTTAAAGTAGAGACACTACATACTGATATACACCTGAACATCAGCAGGAGAGGACTCTTTAAAGTAGAGACACTACATACTGATATACACCTGAACATCAGCAGGAGAGGACTCTTTAAAGTAGAGACACTACACACTGATATACACCTGAACACCAGCAGGAGAGGACTCTTTAAAGTAGAGACACTACATACTGATATACACCTGAATATCAGCAGGAGAGAACTCTTTAAAGTAGAGACACTACATACTGATATACACCTGAACATCAGCAGGAGAGGACTCTTTAAAGTAGAGACACTACATACTGATATACACCTGAACATCAGCAGGAGAGGACTCTTTAAAGTAGAGACACTACATACTGATATACACCTGAATATCAGCAGGAGAGAACTCTTTAAAGTAGAGACACTACATACTGATATACACCTGAATATCAGCAGGAGAGAACTCTTTAAAGTAGAGACACTACATACTGATATACACCTGAATATCAGCAGGAGAGAACTCTTTAAAGTAGAGACACTACATACTGATATACACCTGAACATCAGCAGGAGAGGACTCTTTAAAGTAGAGACACTACATACTGATATACACCTGAACATCAGCAGGAGAGGACTCTTTAAAGTAGAGACACTACATACTGATATACACCTGAATATCAGCAGGAGAGAACTCTTTAAAGTAGAGACACTACATACTGATATACACCTGAACATCAGCAGGAGAGGACTCTTTAAAGTAGAGACACTACATACTGATATACACCTGAACATCAGCAGGAGAGGACTCTTTAAAGTAGAGACACTACATACTGATATACACCTGAATATCAGCAGGAGAGAACTCTTTAAAGTAGAGACACTACATACTGATATACACCTGAACATCAGCAGGAGAGGACTCTTTAAAGTAGAGACACTACATACTGATATACACCTGAACATCAGCAGGAGAGGACTCTTTAAAGTAGAGACACTACATACTGATATAGACCTGAACATCAGCAGGAGAGGACTCTTTAAAGTAGAGACACTACATACTGATATAGACCTGAACATCAGCAGGAGAGGACTCTTTAAAGTAGAGACACTACATACTGATATACACCTGAACATCAGCAGGAGAGGACTCTTTAAAGTAGAGACACTACATACTGATATACACCTGAACATCAGCAGGAGAGGACTCTTTAAAGTAGAGACACTACATACTGATATACACCTGAACATCAGCAGGAGAGAACTCTTTAAAGTAGAGACACTACATACTGATATACACCTGAACATCAGCAGGAGAGAACTCTTTAAAGTAGAGACACTACATACTGATATACACCTGATCATCAGCAGGAGAGGACTCTTTAAAGTAGAGACACTACATACTGATATACACCTGAACATCAGCAGGAGAGGACTCTTTAAAGTAGAGACACTACATACTGATATACACCTGAACAT
>JAPTMU010000294.1:32943-57943 GCA_028583405.1 Pogonophryne albipinna
AGGTTGGTGCCCTTGAGGTTATAGTGATTTAACTTTCCTTAAATACAAACTTGTATTAAGTGTGTGTTTACCTTGTTGTTTGATACGATTTCTGAGTCTGGTTTGGTTGTTAAAGAAAGGAAGTGAAACTATATTTTATGTATATTTCTGAATGAAGTTTGGTTTAACAGTCGCTCCTTTTTACGTGACCGTTAACGTGGTAATATTTTACGTGACAGTTTACGTCAGAAGTGTCTCACTGACATTTATTTGTTTATATTCACTTTTTTAGCCTCGTGCTGATTGGGGCGTGCAGACTCCAACTTTAAAATCCATTTCAGTTAGGGTTGTCTTTTTATAGACGCCAGACAGACACATATTAGGAACACACACACACACACACACACACACACACACACACACACACACACACACACACACACACACACACACACACACACACACACACACACACACACACACACACACACACACACACACACACACAAGTCACTACATGCTTTTTAATGTGGGTGTGGAGCACAAGCCATAATTTTTTGGGTGGTAAATAAGGTCATGCATGTTCAGGTGTAAACAAGGCGTTGTCCGCATGCCCGCACAATGTGTGTGTGTGTGTGCTTTATAAATGACACAGCATCTCATTGAATGAGATACAAGATGCTGTAACTGGAAATGCTGACATGTAAGGCTGCAAATAACCATTATTCCCTTTTATTGATGAATCATTTTGTCTTTAAAATGTCTTAAAATAGTGGAAATGTCCATTCCAGTTCTGCAAACTCCATTAATGTCTTGTCCAGTCCAAACCCTTACATATGATTTAAAACAAAGAAATGCAGCAAATCTCTGTATTTGACGGACTGGAAACAGCCATTTAAGTGCTTAAATAAGGTATCAATGGCTAGAAAAGTGCACTTGTTGCTATGGTAACATTTATTCTCACCACTGTTTACGTTGGTTTTCTGCTGTTGTTACAGAAACACTTTCTTTCTCTTTTGGTTTTTAATCTGTCACTCTTTATCCTGATAATGAGGGAGATTAACGTTAGGAGGATGCTTAGTCGTTGATTGCCCACTGTTATGATAGTTACACTCTGTAATAATAGTCCATGCAGAACATGTCAGAAAAGGCTGTTTTCATACATTTGGAGATTCCCTGCTTCAGTGATTCAAACACAAGCTGAAGGTACGCCCCTAGTTTGCACTATTATCACGTTTTCTCCACTGAAGGACACTTTACAGGAACTAAATCATGTGTCTCCACTGTAATGTTCACAGAGAGTATTCATCATTCTGGGGTCAAACTACTCGAGCAGCTGATCTGTTTTCCACAAGGTCACCTGGAGGTCAGGAGCTCCCCTAGCTTTCTGCAGCTGCCACTCTCTCTAACATCGATGTAAGCTCCTTTAAAATGACAGCTTGTTATTGGAGATGATTGGATTTAAAGCTGTAAGTCACAAAGCCAGCATTGTTACAGCAGCAAAGTGGTCATTTTAACTCAGGGGTGTCCAAACTCTTTCTCCGAGGGCCACATACAGAAAAATATATACTACGGGTGGTATACTGCCTTATCAGTTAAGTTATAAGTTAGCTACATTAATAACATGTGGGTAAATGAAGCTTGATACTTGAACATGCCTTAAGAAACACAACAGCCTCCATCATAGCTCTCCGTAGGAAAAGTGGGCACACATGAATACTGTGATATATGTATTGTTACATATATATATATATATACATTTAGTTTAACTCCAAGACTAGTTTCATTTTTAACAATGCATTGTATTGCATAGTGAACTTGGCACAGAACCTAAATCAATGTGCTTTAGTCAATACATGTTTCCAAAGCGGTCCCTTAGAGTTTCCATTGGACTGATGTGGTGCAGATGCTCTAAAGCAGATTGTTCCCTCGCTGCTTTGCTTCAGGCTTTTTTTAAATCTCCATGGGCTGGGTTTCTGGTAGCATTTCTGGTTTGTGGTGACCGTGGTGTTGGGAGCTACATTGAGCTTTTACCCCCAAGATGTCAACTGGTTTTGCAGAGTTGGGCCTTTTCTCATTGGCTCTGGATGTAAGCAAAGACACTTGGGTTTTCAAATGAGTGTATGTGTACTGTATGTGAGAAAGATGGACTGAATGTGAAATTGGGTTCACGGGAAGGATGCTTTTAATCTGAAGTCTGTTCTTTGTCGCTTTTATTTTGAAGTCAGTACTTGGTGGCTTTTATTTTGAAGTCAGTTCTTGGTGGCTTTTATTTTGAAGTCAGTACTTGGTGGCTTTTATTTTGAAATCAGTACTTGGTGGCTTTTATTTTGAAGTCAGTACTTGGTGGCTTTTATTTTGAAATCAGTACTTGGTGGCTTTTATTTTGAAGTCAGTTCTTGGTGGCTTTTATTTTGAAGTCAGTACTTGGTGGCTTTTATTTTGAAGTCAGTTCTTGGTGGCTTTTATTTTGAAGTCAGTACTTGGTGGCTTTTATTTTGAAATCAGTTCTTGGTGGCTTTTATTTTGAAGTCAGTACTTGGTGGCTTTTATTTTGAAGTCAGTACTTGGTGGCTTTTATTTTGAAGTCAGTACTTGGTGGCTTTTATTCTGAAGTCAGTTCTTGGTGGCTTTTATTCTGAAGTCAGTACTTGGTGGCTTTTATTTTGAAATCAGTACTTGGTGGCTTTTATTTTGAAATCAGTACTTGGTGGCTTTTATTTTGAAGTCTGTTCTTTGTCGCTTTTATTTTGAAGTCAGTACTTGGTGGCTTTTATTTTGAAGTCAGTTCTTGGTCACTTGTTTAGTTTGAAGTCAGTTCTTGGTGGCTTTTATTTTGAAGTAACTTCGTGGTGACTTTTATTCTGTAGTAAGTTATTAGTCACTTTAATTTAAAGGTCGGTTCTTGGTTCCTTTTATTTTGAAGTCAGTACTTCCACAGTAAAGTAAAAGCTTTTACCCCAAAACAACATTCAGGCTGGTTTCTCCACATCAAAGTCTTCATCCATCACCAATATCTACCTCATACCATAAAATCTCTCATTGACGCTTAACTTTTTTTGTTCTCCCCTCATTTGCCCCCATTTTCACTTTATTTAAACAACTCCTTCACAGATTAAGGAGATTCATTGGTTGTGACTTCGCCCCCATTGCTATGGCAGTTAGTACATTCCTTCGCGGCAGATTCCTTATCTTTCCAAATCCATATTTAAAGAAGTACACATCTGTTTTAGCAGTTACACACATTGTAGGGACATGTGCTTTTGGACCCAGAGAAACTCTTCAAATGGACATTGGACTCTGTTTTCTGGATAAAGCGCCTGCTGTTGACAGGGTGAAGGTTTCATTGGTAATTTAGTATGATGTGGGTCCTGGGAGGAATTAGTAGACCAGACCTTCACCATCACCTCTCCAACAGGAAACTCTCACACATGTACTTGAGCGGTGTTGTAGGAAATGCTCCGTGAGGGAGATTTATTTCCGCTTTAATGACCTGTTAGTGTGATCCTGCCATTGCAAATGTGTAAACTATAAATAAAGGCATGGTTGCTAAAGATCCAGCTGTCGTTCTGGACGGCGTTTTCACTGCAAACAGACGAGGAATGGGCAAAACATGATGTGTTGGTACCAGCATGGTTTCATAGGGAAGCTCGTGAGGAATCATGACCTTGCAGCTGCAGGGTGGTGACCTTGGCAACCATTGGAGGATTTGCAAACCAATGATTTTACTTCTGTTGTCATGAATTTGAGCCTCTTTTTTAACATAGAAGACAGGATAGACGGCACATCTTCAACACCAACAAGTCTTTCAAATATTAGCTGCATTGGTGATTGGTGAATTCTGCATGCGTCTGTTTTAGAGGTTTGTCTTAGAAAAGTTTGACTAACATCACAAACAAATGTGCAAATCAAAGCATGTGTGAACTCTTGGGAGACCACAACCATTTTGTGAAGCTTTCCCAAATCATAATAATAATACATTTTATTTATCAAGTACTCAAAGACGCTTTACAGAGGGAATAGCTTTGGTCTTAAACGGTTCCTTTTAAAGTTTCTATATATATTTACTCTTTTTAATGTAACGTAAATAATCCCCAAAGGAGTTGAAATGACCGGTAAAATGTATGAATTAATGACACAATTTGAATGGGATCGGCTGGAAGGGGAGTCTTCCTGATTAAACGTTATTGAAAATGGATGAAAGGATTATAAAAAAGGTTAGAAAAGTGTCAAAAGAACTATAATTTCACAGGAAGACTAGTGTTAGAGGAATGAGAGGATTTGGTGAGAGGTATTTCCAAATATCTGGAACTAACTCCCAGAAACTGGTTAAATTTAAAATTAGAGATGTCCCGATCCGATTTTCAAAAGATCGGGATCGGGAGAAAAAAAATCGGGGATCGGGATTTAAAAAAAATAAAAATTATTTTTATTTTATTTTATTTAATGTTACAAAACAAAAATGACCATGTTCACGTCTTCAAGTCATCCTGAGGTCTTGGTTTTGGTTTGAAATGACACAACATCATGTATGTGTTGCTTCTTTTGGGCTTGTTTTCAGACCTGGTTGCTTATTTCTCTCAAAGCTGGCAACAGAGTGGGCGCGCAGTGTCTAGCAGTAAGCTAACGAGAGGCTACGCTCAGCTGGTGACTCGGGACTCGGGACAGAGAAAATGTCAGGAGTTTGGAAGTATTATAAAATTGAAAGCGAAGGCAGTGTAACAGCCAGATGCAATGTTTGCAAAGCGGAGGTTCCGCGTGGTGGAAAGAACAGAGCTACGTTCAACACGACCAATCTAATACGCCACCTGAGAAACAAACACCAACAACAACACGACGAGTACACAGCGGCCACTCAGGTATCGGCACTGAAACAACCGACACTTTCAGAGACTTTCAAAAGGAAAGAGAAACTGCCCCAGAACAGTGAAAAGGCCAAACAAATAACAGCCAAGATAGCTGAATTCATCGCGTTGGATGACCAGCCGTTATCTGTTACCTTTTTTTTCTCTTAATGCATTGCATAAAGATCGGATCGGGAAAAATCGGTATCGGCAGATTGTCAAAATCAAATGATCGGAATCGGATCGGGAGCAAAAAAATGTGATCGGGACATCCCTAGTTAAAACGGCACAAATCATGTACAGAGCCAGACATAATCTACTTCCTAGGAAATTAAAAACACTGTTCGTAGACAGAGAGGGGGGGGGTATACTTTGAGAGGAAATCTACATCTTAAACTCAAGGTCAGAAGAACTCTGAGAAGAGTTTAACAATCTGTGGGGTGACTTTATGGAATGGTTTGGAGCAGGAGTTCAAACGAAGCACAAGCATCATTCAGTTTAAAAGGATGTACAGAAACACTTTTTTGGAAAACTATGAGAATGAAGAAAGGTGATTGGAGATGAGAAATGATTGTATAAATGGAAATGTAAGTAGGAATAACTTGCATAATGATTTAAAGGACAATCATTGATCAAGTAAGGGGTGGGAATTAACAAGCATGTGCTTCCTCCTGCTCCCTTTCGGACACATAGGATTTATTATTAATATGAAGACTTTTTTTTGTTGAATATACAAATATTACCATGAATGTGGATAAATACTGTATTCTAACAATACGGTATTCTGTTTTTCACATTTGTTATTTGTTATTTTTTAATCTGTTCGAAATAAAGACTGAAAAATAAATAAACCTGCCGGTCCGCTGCAACTCTGACTACTTCTAAGTCCATGCGGAAGACGCTGCTTTGAATTGAACTATTCACATCTCACACTGCTCTGTAACGTTCATGTATGTACCTGAGTTTTATTATCTTTGCTTTTTAATGTTTCTAATAAGATCTGAATGTCTTTCATTGTTGTAAAGCACTTTGAATTCCCTTGTGTTGAAAAGTGCTGTATGAATAAACAGTCAAGGGTTAAAGAGAAGACATGTTTGATTCTGGCGTCTGTGACTCCTGCACGAACCAAAGCATGAGGACACGCTCCTGGCTTTAGGACACGTTGCTCTGATAACGTTCGGCTCAGATATAACTCTAGACTCAGCCCGGAATATAACTGATAAGCTTCAAGAGCAGCAGCAGCAGTTCAGAGTGGATTCCTTCGTGGCCTTTGGACTGGTTTCCTCACACTTGAGAGGGTGAAATCTGATTTATGGCCCGATGACATTGTAGGCTACGTTTTGAAATGTGGTCGCTTGTCTTCACCTTCATTGTTTTACAGGGTTGTCAAGGGGATATAATGAAACAAAAACACTCTGCTATACAACATGTGCAATATTATTATTTTTATTATTAATAATGTTCGATAAGTATTACGCAACTACCACTACGGTTTTTGCACTACTAAATACTGCTAATATTCACATTAACTATGTGACCTTCTGTTTCCTGCAGTTATTTCATCCACACACACACACACACACACACACACACACACACACACACACTCCATTGTACAGTATTTTACTTTAACTATGTTTCCTGTAGATATTGAATTGCTCTTTTTACTGCACTGTTAGTGTACAGTTTTATTATCGTGCTGCTGTGTTTATTGTATTCTTGTAACTCGGGCACAACAATGTCCTTCGGGATGAATAAAGTCTTATCTTAAATCATTCAGGTCTGTACATTGTCAGAAAATAGAGAAAGTGACCATCCTAGTGTCTTTAACTCCAACGTTATGTCTTTAAAAGTCTGTTTCTCCCAAAGATATTCACTTTAATAGGAAATACAACAGTGAAGCAGGATATCCTCAACTAGTTAAAAAAGAGGTTGACATGTGAATCAAGAACAATGTGTGAAATTCCATCTTTTTGGTCTGTACTTAATTGACAGAAAATAGAGAAAGTGACCCTCCTAGTTTCTTTAACTCCAGCGTGATGTCTTTAAAAGTCTGTTTTGACCCTTCAAGTCTCAAAGATATTCACTTTGACAGGAAATACAACAGTGAAGCAGGATATCCTTAGCTATAGTTGAGGAGAACCAAAGAGTCAGACCAATGTCTCCAAACTGATCTGGTCATATTTGTGGTATTGGAGGCGAGGGCTGTGCAATTAATCGTATTTTAATCGCAATTACGATTTTGGCCACAATCACGAAAACAACATAATCGAAAAAAACGATTATTTTGCTTTGCTAGGTTGTGACCGTGCACTACAACATATTTGATCTAATTTATTTTAGTCTAATTTATCTTTATCATATTTATATGTGTTTAGTAGCTTCTGGAAGTGCGCTCCAACATATTTGTTGATCTTGTTTATTGGTATTTATTATTTTGATATTATTTATTTAAATGTATCGTTTATGTTTGTATTGTTTTTTCAGTTGAATTATACGTTCAGGTTGATCAACAGTTAAAAAGATACTGTTCAAATTATTATTTGTTTTAAAGTTCAATAAATGGATGTTTTCAAAGTCAATGAATAATCGTATTTAATAATCGTGATCTCAATTATTGACCCAAATAATCGTGATTATGATTTTTGCCATAATCAAGCAGCCTATTGGAGGGTGTTTAGATGATGACTGAGAAACAGCTCACTTATATTTGGCATAAGGGCCAATTAACAAACAGTTTAGCCTCTACATCAGGGGGGTCAAACTCAAGGCCCGGGGGCCAAATGCGGCCCGCGACTTCACTTCATGCGGCCCCACAAGAGCTTGCAAAGAAAAATATGTTTATTATACGGTTACATGCCGATTTACAGAAGCACGTTGCCCATAAACTACATGTCCCACAATGCATCTCAAATTTGACTTTTTTCTCAGAATTTGCCATTTCTTCAAAATATGCCTTTGTTACTTTTTATTTCAAAATGTCACTTCTTTTTTAATCATTTTGTGACATTCTCACTGAAGAGACTTGCAATGATTTGCCCTAGACTTCTGCTTTCAGACGTAGTTAATGAAGTTATTACCCTATCCGATAATAATCCAATGCAGAGGCAATCATGTAATATAATACATTATTTTATATATTAAATATTTATATATGTATTTTTATATAGTCTTAAAGTTACAGTCGGCCCTTTGAGTGCAACCATAATGCTGATGTGGCCCGTGATGAAATTGAGTTTGACCCCCCTGCTCTACATGATCCAGAAATGGTGTAAAAATACCATCATAGTTGATCAGAATCAACACGTCTTTAAATGTCTTCTTTTGTCAGTCAGAAAAAGCTAGAAAACCATAAACCGTCTATATTTCAGAGACTTCACACAGCATTTTGGATTAACATTGATGATCAGAATAAAAGCACGTTTTCTATCCATTAGTCGACTGATCATTGCAGCTTTGAAATATCAGTTTAAGTGATGAGTCATTGAGTTTATCAGATGGTTTTTAGTTGGTGGTACGAGTCAGACTCTGTGAAGGGAAAGTTTATTGATCTTTATCAGAAAGTAGACGCTAAGATTCAGTTTAGATTCTTTGTTTGGTTGAAAAGTGATCAAAGCTTTGAAATGATGAGAATGAGTGGAAGAATTGATGCTATCGATTCGCCCGTTGATGTGTACGTGGCTATTGGGAGGGAAATACATGCAAGATAAGAGGTACTTTATTGATGTTTAAGTTGCTATGAACAAAAACAACAACAAGGCGTTGCACATGAGTAGAAATGAAAGAGTAAACTACACTAGCATTGAAACATCTCGGAGTTGAAGAGTAAAGCTTAAATGTCAGTAAAAAAGCAGATCATTGATGCAATAATACGCACTTTCTACACCAAAATAAGCGTTGATATGCAGGTTTTTAGCTCCCGCTAAATTAGACGATGCATGGTTAGCGGAGCACACGGATTTGTAGTTTTTGTTATATACATTTAGCTAAACACAATCCTCATATTCTGTAGACACTGAATAGTAACATTTGGTTAAAGGTCAGTGTTTGAACATACTTTGAACTTCCATATTCCTCTCAAGCATCTCAAGAGTGTTTCTCTTCACGTCTGCTGAAGCACTTTTAGTTTGAATTGTCTGCAGAATGAGATTATGCAGAAACACTTAGTTTCAGACGGTTCTTCTGGTGGAGCTGCAGTAATTAAGCGTCTGGCAGTGATTCAGACTACCTGTGTGCTGATGACTCACTGTGTGTGTGTGTGTGTGTGTGTGTGTGTGTGTGTGTGTGTGTGTGTGTGTGTGTGTGTGTGTGTGTGTGTGTGTGTGTGTGTGTGTGTGTGTGTGTGTGTGTGTGTGTGTGTGTGTGTGTGTGTGTGTGTGTGTGTGTGTGTGTGTGTGTGTGTGTGTGTGTGTGTGTGTGTGTGTGTGTGTGTGTGTGTGTGTGTGTGTGTGTGTGTGTGTGTGTGTGTGTGTGTGTGTGTGTGTGTGTGTGTGTGTGTGTGTGTGTGTGTGTGTGTGTGTGTGTGTGTGTGTGTGTGTGTGTGTGTGTGTGTGTGTGTGTGTGTGTGTGTGTGTGTGTGTGTGTGTGTGTGTGTGTGTGTGTGGTTAGTTTTTAGCTTTTCCATGTGAGCTTTTTCTTTTTCCCACATCCCAAAGCTTCAGTCCAGCGTAAGCGAGCCCCGCCCTGCAGGGAGTAAGCCTTTTGAGCTCTGTTCCTCCTCAGTGTTTCAGCTTTGTGGAAATACCCTGGAAAGTGACTCAAAATCAACTCCAGCTTCACTGCCCTTTTTTGTGCTTTCACTCCTTATAATACTTTATGATTATGACAAAGGCGCTTTGATATAACTGTTTTTAGATTTGTTTTTCATTCGAGTACCTTTGGCTTTGTTATAGTTTTTTGGATGTTGGCATTTTTTACCCTAAAATAAAACTAGACCAAGAATTGACTTCAGAATAAAAGCCACCAAGGACTGACTTCAGAATAAAAGCCTCCAAGGACTGACTTCAGAATAAAAGCTTCCAAGGACTGACTTCAGAATAAAAGCCTCCAAGGACTGACTTCAGAATAAAACTAGACTAAAAAACAACCTTTAAATTAAAGTAACCAATAACTGATTTCAAAATAAAAGCTACCAATAACTGACCTTGAAATTCAATTAACCAATAACTTACTTCAGAATAAAACTAATCAAGGACTGACTTCAGAATAAAACTAATCAAGGACTGACTTCAGAATAAAAGCCTCCAAGGACTGACTTCAGAATAAAAGCCTCCAAGTACTGACTTCAGAGTAAAAGCCTCCAAGGACTGACTTCAGAATAAAAGCCACCAAGGACTGACTTCAGAATAAAAGCCTCCAAGGACTGACTTCAGAATAAAAGCCACCAAGGACTGACTTCAGAATAAAAGCCTCCAAGTACTGACTTCAGAATAAAAGCCTCCAAGGCCTTACTTCAAAATAAAAGCCACCAAGGACCGACTTCAGAATAAAAGCCTCCAAGAACTGACTTCAGAATAAAAGCCTCCAAGAACTGACTTCAGAATAAAAGCCACCAAGGACTAACTTCAAAATAAAAGCCTCCAAGGACTGACTTCAGAATAAAAGCCTCCAAGGACTGACTTCAGAATAAAAGCCTCCAAGGACTGACTTCAGAATAAAACTAGACTAAAAAACAACCTTTAAATTAAAGTAACCAATAACTGATTTCAAAATAAAGCTACCAATAACTGACCTTGAAATTCAATTAACCAATAACTGACTTCAGAATCAAACTAATCAAGGACTGACTTCAGAATAAAAGCCTCCAAGGACTGACTTCAGAATAAAAGCCTCCAAGGACTGACTTCAAAATAAAAGCTTCCAAGGACTGACTTCAGAATAAAAGCTTCCAAGGACTGACTTCAGAATAAAAGCCTCCAAGGACTGACTTCAGAATAAAAGCCTCCAAGGACTGACTTCAGAATAAAAGCTTCCAAGGACTGACTTCAGAATAAAAGCCTCCAAGGACTGACTTCAGAATAAAAGCCTCCAAGGACTGACTTCAGAATAAAACTAGACTAAAAAACAACCTTTAAATTAAAGTAACCAATAACTGATTTCAAAATAAAAGCTACCAATAACTGACCTTGAAATTCAATTAACCAATAACTTACTTCAGAATAAAACTAATCAAGGACTGACTTCAGAGTAAAAGCCTCCAAGGACTGACTTCAGAATAAAAGCCACCAAGGACTGACTTCAGAATAAAAGCCACCAAGGACTGACTTCAGAGTAAAAGCCACCAAGGCCTTACTTCAAAATAAAAGCCACCAAGGACCGACTTCAGAATAAAAGCCACCAAGGACTGACTTCAGAATAAAAGCCTCCAAGGACTAACTTCAAAATAAAAGCCTCCAAGGACTGACTTCAGAATAAAAGCCTCCAAGGACTTACTTCAGAATAAAAGCCTCCAAGGACTAACTTCAGAATAAAAGCCTCCAAGGACTGACTTCAGAATAAAAGCCACCAAGGACTGACTTCAGAATAAAACTAATCAAGGACCGACTTCAGAATAAAAGCCACCAAGGACTGACTTCAGAATAAAAGCCTCCAAGGACTTACTTCAAAATAAAAGCCACCAAGGACTGACTTCAGAATAAAAGCCTCCAAGAACTGACTTCAGAATAAAAGCCACCAAGGACTAACTTCAGAATAAAAGCCTCCAAGAACTGACTTCAAAATAAAAGTAGCCTTCAAGTCAACGCATTTGTCAACGGAAAACAATTTACAACTATTTTGAAAATCCATTTCTTGTCAAAGTAATTTTTCATACAAAAATATCTTAAAATAAATCCTACTTCCCTCTCGAATATGTTGATGTCCTGCTTTTTCTCCGTTGTATATCATATCAAAGTGAATATCTTGTTTTTAAACACCACCTTGGACTGTGAGAAACTGGCATGAACACTTTCTATTATTTCCTGACACTTTGATTGATTGTAGACGTGAATGAAAATAATCATTAGTTGTGTTTGGTGCCAGCTGATTGCAGATCTGATGATTCATGTTTACGTTGCTGACTATTCCTAATCCTCAATGACGCTATACTCTCACCTTCACTGAGATGAACCAGTTCACTTCTAATCCTATTTCATCCGCAGTTACACATCTAAAGGGCAAGAAGCTTATAGCGCCAGCCTGTAAACAATAACCCATGAACAATAGTAAATAATGTGTATTTGAATAATGATGAGAGTGGTCACACATGGAGACAGTAGGTGGTCTACTCTAACCAATCAAATCCACTTTCCTAACACCCACAATCTCTCAAGAATAGACCTGTGACACGAGTAAATGTACCTTTTTAAATGAGCTAAGTATTAAGACCACCACACAAGCGAGGCAGGTGTTTCAAGATGTATTATTTTATTGGAGATCACATTTGTCTTTGGCTTTGGAGAACTAAGTCTGCAACTATAAGACCTATTTTCATTACTGATGAATCTGCCTTAGTTAGACTTGACGTATGTTTGGTAGACCCAGTCGTAGTGCCTCACTTTGCAAACTTCTGTACTTAAATGTGCTCTTTTGAGTGCAAACACAATGCAAAGTACTGCAAAATGCACGATGAGTACCTGATGGTGAACTCAAAAAGGTCAGAATGTGTAACTCTGGACACTTTGAACACTCAACGACCGCCTTCTACGTTATGTAATGATTAAGTGACGCGATCAATGGCCATACTTGTAGCCCCAGTGAATAATACAGGTGGGTTTTTTACGAATTAAGTGACGTACCATTACACTGGTGTCAAAAAGAAGCCAACGTCATTTATTTTGGGTTAATTAACACAGAAATGAAGAGTCAGTTTTATCCCGAAGGCCATAAGACTGCTAAACCCCCGAGCTTGCACTATTTTTAAAGTTTTTTAGTTTTTTTTATGTCTTATATATATTTACGTTGCATTGTTGGAGGAGCAACAAAGCCCTTTAGTTTATTCTTAAGCAGTCTATAAGGATATGATAGCGCAAAGCTAGCGAGCTAACGGCGGCTATCGTCACTTCCTGTGTGATTTAAGACGACTCCCAAGTGTTTACAGGGCACCATATGTAGTGTGTCAGGGTTTAGTCTAACCAACTGCCAGAAAATGATATTTCTGTTCGTCAAAAAACGTTATAATTCCTCCAGAAATCTGAGTATCAAACGGAGCGTCAGACGGCAGAGACAGCTTTGTTTTTACGGAGCTCCGACGTCACGTTGTTGTTTACGTCAGGAGACATCTTGTATACGGGCGCCATGTTCTCGAGATAAGTGATATATCTTATAAACAAGATCAGAGACACAGGCCCTTTCTCATTTCTCTAACTCCCCTCCTCGACTCCCCTCCTCGACTCCCCTCCTCGACTCCTATCCTCGAGACTTAGTCCCGCCCACAGGAGATGCGAGCGGAGGACTGAGGAGGGGAGCCGAGGAGAGAGGAGGGGAGCCGAGGAGAGAGGAGGGGAAGCAGCAGGCGGTTAGAGTAATGAGAACTCCTCTCCTCTGAGCGGTCATTTTAAAGAGACGTCCATTAATGATGACAGGAGGCACAGCAGCCCTCTGTCTGATGGACAGATGTGTTCATGACCACTTTGATTCATTCACAGTGCGGAATAATGAGACAATAACAGGCTACAGATGCGGACACACACACACACACACACACACACACACACACACACACACACGTATATATATATGTATGTATATATTTATATACGTATATGTATGTGTATATATTTATATATATATACAATTTCAGAATCAAACAGAGCACTCTCATAATAACGTAACACTATCAGAGACTGGATATATCCCCCCCCCCCCCTCTCTGGTCGCTACAATGAGGAAAATAAATTACGGGCCAAAAGTTTTATTTACAAGTATTAAAAGTAAGCAGAGGACACCAAACCAACTGAGACCTGTCTGTCCGCTGCATCTACACACACACTGTACCACACACACCTACACACTGTACCACACACACCTACACACTGTACAACACACACTTACACCACACACACGCACCCACAGCTAACAGCCTAACAGCCGTTGTGTATTTTATTGTGAAGCACTAAATGGTTTTAGAAAAATATCGACTCTTTGTTTGTAGATATCTACTAAACTACAGCAAATAAAGAGAGTAGGCCTGTTATACTGAGTGATATATATTATACACACTGCTCTGCTTTCTGCACGGACCTCACAGCTGTTCTCACTGTAAACAGCGCATTGCGATGAAAGCAGTTTCTAAAATAATATCCAGGGGATGCATGCAGAGCTGTCATTGGCTGAGATAAGTCCGGCCGTGCGTCACGACTCTTTGAAACATCTCTGTTCCCGGAAATGCATCCACGGAGGAGCCGTGGAGGACCCATCAGTGTATCCTCGGTTATTACTCCTCCAGAGAGCCTCCTCGACGCTCGATGCTCGAAGTGCATTTAGAGAAATGAGATGTCCTTCAACATGGCGCGCTGAAATT
Source organism: Pogonophryne albipinna (assembly GCA_028583405.1). NCBI lineage: Eukaryota > Metazoa > Chordata > Actinopteri > Perciformes > Artedidraconidae > Pogonophryne > Pogonophryne albipinna. The sequence continues at coordinate 47,266 of JAPTMU010000294.1, forward strand.
CATTTCCGGGTCACTACCGGAGGACCGAGGAGTCGAGGAGGGGGATTTGCTGAAATGAGAAAGGGCCACAGTATCACCTCAGACTATATCGTTCTAGAATAAAACCCTGGTGTACTGACTAAGGGTAGTCTCTGAATAAGATGCAGAGCAACATGGAAACATAGACGGTCACATAATTAGGAGACGAAACAAGTATGTGTGTGTGTGTGTGTGTGTGTTTGTGTGTGTGTTTGTGTGTGTGTGTGATCATCCATCCTTGTAATCATAACAAACTGAGTTCCGACACTGAAGGCAAATGTGTGTGTTTGTTGGAACAACGCTGCGTAATGGTGGTGGTGTGTTTGTGCCGGGGAAATGATAAAGCCACTCCGACTCATGCAAAATTCAATACATGGAAATATTGACCACATATATCCCTCAGGCTTTAGCTTCCCCTTTAAATAAAAGCCTGACACATAGCGTAACTAGCACCTTTCGTAACATACAATTCCGCTTTAATGGCTTTCTAAGACAAATAAAACAATAGTGTTAAAAACAGTTATAAAAACCATTAAACAAGTTATAATAATCAAATAATACCACGATTTAAACGTCTACATTTTCTGAATCACGTTTTGAGCTTTTTATATGTAAATATAGCACCTTTCCTCTCATAACAGTCAACGCAGCTTGAGTGGTTTTACAAGAGGAATACACTAAAGAATTGTAAATCAAACGGTGAGTTGTTGGTGGAGAAAATGTGTATTGTTTGCATCGGGAGAGAAGACATGGGAAAGGAAAAGTTGGAAATAGATCAAATAATATGGTTCTAAACGTTGAAATATAACAATAAACGCAGCTCAAAATGGTTTCACAAGAGAAACGAACCCATAACACAAGAACAAGACCTCAACGCTCTCATCTGTTCTCTAAGTATTGCTTTTATCTGCAAGTATATTTAGTTGAACTTCAGTCTCCTATTTTCAGCTGACCACATATCGCTCGTTCGTGTAGTCCAAATAGGACACAGTGAGTTGTCGGCGGAGAAAGTGAGGCATGTTTGTAAAGACATGGGATAGGAAAAGCTGGACTCATGAAAGGAGGCGTGTGGCGCAGTGGGTTAGTGCACTGATCTTCTAATCAGAGGATAGCAAGTTCGAGTCCCACTGCAGTCAGCATGTCCTTGTGAGACACTTCACCCCACAGTATTGAGTATGCTAGTCGCTTTGGATAAAAGCATCTAACAAGTAACATGTCATGTAATCTTATTGGTTTGACATGAGCATAAAAACCCTGGTAACTTTGCCCTGAGCATGACTAATGGCTGTCTTTATTATCTTCAACCTTTAGAAAGTTTAATGTTTATATTGAGAGCTTATCCGCCCTGCCCTGGTGTCATTGATACGGTGCAGATTAGGAGTTTTATTATATGCATAAAAGCTCATAAGTGGTGGTTACTATTGTATTTCTACTACTAGCTTGTTGCTAACGGGACATTGTTCTAATGGTTTATTCAACCAACACATTAGTGAGGAAAACTGTCCTTTTTGTGGAGCAGTTTTTACTCAGGAATATATGGAATACACAATCCTTATTTCGGTGAAACCCATAGCTTTCTAACCCCCAGTTTCCACCGGGTCCGTCTGCGCTGCGCCGCGTTACGGCTGCGTTACGGCTGCGTTACGGCCGCGTTACGGCTGCGTTACGGCTGCGTTACGGCGGTCGTCAGGATCGCGGCCACTCTAGTCAATGGGTGCTATTCCACCACACGCGCCGTGTTACGGCTCAGACGCGTCCCAGAAGCGGCTCGGCGCAGCGTTTCTCTAAAATTAGGATGAATCCTATTTTTGCCGCGGCGCAGCCGTAAAGTCGGGCAGGCAGCCCCCCCCCCCTCGCAGGAAGTGGAAAGGTGAGCATCCGGGCCAGGCCCATCCCCCACATATACTAATTTAGAAGACCCCCCTCCTTCATCACAACACCTCCACTACGATACGCACAATGGACGACGAGGTTTTCATCATGGAAGTGGAAAAACACACTATTTGATATAATGCTTATAACTATTACAATTATTATTAACTGTGTCTGTCGACTACAACACAACAGAATAGGAAATGTATAACAATAAACACACTTTAAACAGACACAAAAATAAAACATTTAACTACGTAGCCTACTTACTTTCTTGTAGAAGTACAAATGTCCAGGATGCCCGAATCAATAACAAAACTGCGAGCTGCACGCACGACGCTACGCTTCTGAAACGCTTCTGGGACGCGTCCGGTGGGTTCTGGCGCTAGAGGAGGTCGGACCAAAACCGCGGCGCAGCTGTGACGCGGCGCGGTGCAGCTGTGACGCGGCGCAGCGCAGCGCAGACGGACCCGGTGGAAACTGGGGGTTACACCTTGTTTCTGAAAATGTCGGAAATACCAGTGCGTTAAATTGATTGATACGGTGTAGATTAGAAGTGGTGGTTACTATTGTACTTTATCTCTACTACTAGCTTGTTGCTAATGGGACATTGTTCAAATGGTTTATTCAAGAGAACAATTGGTGAAAAAAACTATCATATTTGTGGATCTTCGACTCAAACATGATTATGAAACACAGCTGATAAGGTAAAGTGGTTTCCCCCAATTTGTGCTTTCTAGAGCTCCAATTCTTCACATTTTTAAATGGCTTGGATGTCCCTCCAAGTGTGTGTGTGTGTGTGTGTGTGTGTGTGTGTGTGTGTGTGTGTGTGTGTGTGTGTGTGTGTGTGTGTGTGTGTGTGTGTGTGTGTGTGTGTGTGTGTGTGTGTGTGTGTGTGTGTGTGTGTGTGTGTGTGTGTGTGTGTGTGTGTGTGTGTGTGTGTGTGTGTGTGTGTGTGTGTGTGTGTGTGTGTGTGTGTGTGTGTGTGTGTGTGTGTGTGTGTGTGTGTCTGCGTGTGTGTGTTTGTGTGTGTGTGTGTGTGTGTGTGTGTGTGTGTGTGTGTGTGTGTGTGTGTGTGTGTGTGTGTGTGTGTGTGTGTGTGTGTGTGTGTGTGTGTGTGCCTTTGCTACAGTAACATTACAGCCAGCGTCCTTGGTTTAGACCAGTGACCACCAACTGGCGGCCCGCGGGCCACATCCGGCCCGCCAGACATTCTCATCCGGCCCGCACGACGGGGGTGACTGTTACTGCGTCCGCCCCCCACCCATTTTTTTTTACAACGTCTCGTGAGTAAGGTGCAGTACCGGAGTCCAACAGAGAGGCAGCAGCTGCGGGACAGTAGACTGCGTACTGCGTGTGCAAGATAACGTTTATGTAGCATTTCTTTATTGTCGAAATGATGACATTTATAACGGGATCAAATCAAAGTGAATGGCCTGCTGCTGCTGAAGGCATGGGGCAAGTGACTGGAACAAGTTTTAAAAGTTATTACATCGTTTCAGATAATAATAATAATAATGATAATTCATTCTATTTAGGGGCGCCTTTCAAAGCAGCAAATGCAGTCCGGGTGATGTGTTTTATGTGGGGTGCAGATGAGAGGGAGCTGTCCAGAATGACACCAAGATGTTGTGTTTGAGTTCTTGATACGCCATTAAAACAGTAAAACAAGTGTCTCCTGCTCACCAAAACATACCCATCTGTTATGGAAAAATAAAGTATTCCAAAAGTATTCTAAAAGTAACCTGAACACGTTTTATAAGACACGTAACTGTAACTGTATTCTGATTACTTTCAGAGCATGTATTCAGTAATCAGTAACTGATTACATTTACAAAGTAACCCTCCCAACCCTGCCTAGAAGTGATCCTTCGTTAGCGTGAAGAGTCTGCTAAGCTTTATGCAGTACCTGTACCCCCCCCCCCCCCGGCCCGCGATAGTGTCTATTGGATACATTTTGGCCCTTGGACAAATGTAGTTGGTGATCCCTGGTTTAGACTAAGTAAGCTTTCCTTTCTCTCTCAGTACTTTCTGTTAATCTTTAACCGAATCTTTTCCATGGAGCTTTTGATAATGTCAGCACAGTGAGAGCAGGTGTGGCCTCGGACCTGAAGAGAAGAGAGAAAGTTTGAGATAAAAGAAAGGAGGTGAAGAAGAAGGAGGAAGGAAAAGTGGTGTTTAATTAAGTTGAGATGTGTCGGTACGTTGAGAGAAGAAATGTAAAAACAGAAATCATCAGAAAGATACATATAAAAAGCTGAAGTAGGGAAAACTATTTGTGATGAGAGGATTTTTAAGTCTTGTTTGCTTCCTACGATTTGATTATTGCACTAGTCAATATTACAAAAACAAGTTGATTAAATTGTGCAGCTCTAACCGGAAGAATGCAAATACAGTTGATAAACAAAATGAAGAGAAAGCTTCTACAAACTATCTTTTGATTGATTTAAGTTTCCACATTCCTGAGTTGTATCAATTAATAACCTGCTCGAACACAAGAACAAGACTTTATCTCAATCCTCAACGCTCTCACACAGGTCACTCCCTGGACTAAGAAAGACTAAGATAAGAACACGTTATTAATCTAGGTCTCGCAGCAGGAACAAGGTAGAGCAGGAAAGAGTTAAAAATAATAACCTGTACGTGAACAAAGTTATAAGAGTATTATGTACATAGAAACTGTGACTAGTGAGCAATCCACGACACACACATGAATGGGTGTAAAGGGCACATGTTTTATCACACACTCCGCCTCTTTAGCTTCCTGTGAAAAGCAGGTTAATGTTCACCTGTTTTTATCTTTTCCTCCGCTGCCCTTCCCACACTTTGTGAGCAGTTTCCTGGAGGTTTAAAAAAGTCCAAACGCGACTTAATAATGTGTCAATTCTCATTTTGTGGTATTCTCCCGAGTTTAAGTCGTATATTTGATCCTAAAGACATTAATGGTGCACTTTTTGGGTTGGAAATGTGTGTAGTAACTAGTGTATCAATGGTTGAAAACTCCTTAAAGGTGGGGTAGGTAAGTTTGAGAAACCGGCTCGAGATACACGGATACATGGAATGCTCTTAACATCCCGATAGCAATGAATATCTGAAGTGCTTTGACAAAAAATCCATTAAAAAATGTCATCAGTGGAAGCCGTGGTGCTGTGAAAAGCACGACCAATCATCTGAGCCGGCCCGGCTAAAGTAACTGGATAACTGGATGGCCTACCTGCCTGTCAGCCTTCCATCTCGTGCCCTCATTGGTCATGTGTGCGTTCGTGTGTGTTGGAGGAGGGGCTCTGTGAGGAAGTGGCAGATTTGTTCCGGTTGTGTATTTTCAAATGCTTTCAAATTCCCTAAGTTTTTTTTAACCTTTTATTCTAAGAATGACGTCAGGAATGTTTTGAATGGATTCCCACGACAGTTTCTTCAGACATTCAAGATCCTCAGAGGTTCAATCTGTGTTTATTGAATTATTGCGCCACCTTAAGGTCCACATGTTTAGCTTGTAGTGAAATATCTCTTACTATAAGAGGGCTTCCTTAAGGTTCTGATATTAAAATCCACCAAGAGCCGAATCCAATGTGTCTTTAAGCGAGTAAACAGTCTGCGCCGACTCGGTATTATTGTAGAAATGTATCATTAAGTCTCATTTAAGTATATATATATATATATCACTGTAACATCCTTCTCTGGTTAGATTTCCCGACAGTTTGAATTCACATCTAGCTCCTTAATATTCACTTCCTTAAAAAGAAGAAGGCTCTCTCTTCGACCATTGTTAGGATTGATATTAGGTTTGTAATGACCATGATGTCCTTGAAGATACAACCAGATATCTGCCAAACTAAGGACTCTTAGCCTCAGCGGTACATCTTACTATCTGACGCTTTTTCAAGTGGTTTTGTCACGTTTGTCGGTGTTACTCAAACCAGGACCGTTGTTATTACACCGTCAGCATTTTAAACCCCTCCAGGATCTCACAGTTGTTTCCTCATCAATGTATTTTGATCCTAAACAGCTGTGAGCCGCATACCTCCGTAACAAACGCTCAAAGCTCAATATCTAGCATTCTTCTCCAGCCCTGCCCAGTCCAAATATGCGTGTCTGTGTGTTTGTGTGATCTCCTGCATTTTTTTAAACGTGTTTGGACAACCGTTGAAATTATGTTGGGTGAGGCACTTCACTCCACAGTGGACATTCCTAAAGTCCATCTGATTTTAAAGAGCTTTTCTTATGTTCTGCTGCAGCTCAAATATGTGCTCTGTAATCCTCTGTTTTGATTTTCTATGGACAACAGTTTACAGTGCAGCCATGTTTAGCGTTTTGACAACAAGAGACATTGGATAGATGGATATTAGGTCAGTCTAACTATAACAATAGAGTGGAATTAGTCCTAAAACCATGTGACCGTGTTGTGTTTCCTTTATAGCCCAACATTAGCTGCCTTTAGCTTAGCGGTGGTGACGTGAAGTCATGTGACCGTGCTGTAGTTCCTTTATAGCCCAACATTAGCCACCTTTAGCTTAGCGGTGGTGACGTGAAGTCATGTGACCGTGCTGTAGTTCCTTTATAGCCCAACATTAGCCTCCTTTAGCTTAGCGGTGGTGACGTGAAGTCATGTGACCGTGCTGTAGTTCCTTTATAGCCCAACATTAGCCACCTTTAGCTTAGCGGTGGTGACGTGAAGTCATGTGACCGTGCTGTAGTTCCTTTATAGCCCAACATTAGCCACCTTTAGCTTAGCGGTGGTGACGTGAAGTCATGTGACCGTGCTGTAGTTCCTTTATAGCCCAACATTAGCCACCTTTAGCTTAGCGGTGGTGACGTGAAGTCATGTGACCGTGCTGTAGTTCCTTTATAGCCCAACATTAGCAACCTTTAGCTTAGCGGTGGTGACGTGAAGTCATGTGACCGTGCTGTAGTTCCTTTATAGCCCAACATTAGCCTCCTTTAGCTTAGCGGTGGTGACGTGAAGTCATGTGACCGTGCTGTAGTTCCTTTATAACCCAACATTAGCCTCCTTTAGCTTAGCGGTGGTGACGTGAAGTCATGTGACCGTGCTGTAGTTCCTTTATAACCCAACATTAGCCACCTTTAGCTTAGCGGTGGTGACGTGAAGTCATGTGACCGTGCTGTAGTTCCTTTATAACCCAACATTAGCCACCTTTAGCTTAGCGGTGGTGACGTGAAGTCATGTGACCGTGCTGTAGTTCCTTTATAGCCCAACATTAGCCTCCTTTAGCTTAGCGGTGGTGACGTGAAGTCATGTGACCGTGCTGTAGTTCCTTTATAGCCCAACATTAGCCTCCTTTAGCTTAGCGGTGGTGACGTGAAGTCATGTGACCGTCTACCCAGCATCACTCTATAGAACAGGTGTGTGTAATAGGCTGACATCATGTTGTTTACATATAGAAAATACCTCTCTCTCTATGTTTTTCTCTCAGTCTCAGGATGCTTGGCAGTGTGTGACATTACATCATTATTATGGGAATGGTGTGTGTGTGTGTTTGAGTGTGTGTAACTGTAAGCAAATGACATCCTGAACAAACAGCAGTGTGCGTGCTTCAAGGCCAGTTAACAGTAAAAATAGAGCATGCATAATAGAGAAGCTTGTATGTTTGCAAAACGAGTGAATGTATGTTCTTCCTCATTCATAATATTATTTCAATCTGAATGCTGCACTTACATGACATCAGATGTAAAGCTTAATTTGAAAACCTCCATCACTTTTTGAATGGTAAAAAAAATACATTACTTACAGCTACACTTTGTGTGTTTGTGTGTGTGTGTGTGTGTGTGTGTGTGTGTGTGTGTGTGTGTGTGTGTGTGTGTGTGTGTGTGTGTGTGTGTGTGTGTGTGTGTGTGTGTGTGTGTGTGTGTGTGTGTGTGTGTGTGTGTGTGTGTGTGTGTGTGTGTGTGTGTGTGTGTGTGTGTGTGTGTGTGTGTGTGTGTGTGTGTGTGTGTGTGTGTGTGTGTGTGTGTGTGTGTGTGTGTGTGTGTGTGTGTGTGTGTTACATTTGACATCTAATCCATTAGTCTTCTCCTGCTCTAGTTCAAACATTTCTTTAAAAAGCAGAACACGTTTTAAATATGTTCTTGTCTCTGTTTTGTCTCGTTGCTCATATTTTAATAACGTCTAATCAGCGAGGAGGAAGTGCTCGAGAGCAAACAGGAAAGTCAATGTTTGGAAACTTAGCAACTTTGATCGAGCTGTGAACAATAAGTGAGGAGTTGATGATATACATTCTTAGAGTCTGATGAAATACTTCCTTATTTACTTTGTGCAATACTAATATGACGAAAGAGGCGGAAGAGAGGAGGAAGAGGAAGAGGAGGAGGGGGGGGGGGGGAAATGAAATGTTTGTCCTGATCCATTTCTATAAAAACCTGTCTGAAAATGAGCTGATCAGATTTTGGCAACTTGATGATGTCATAACGATGTTTTGTCTTGTGTAACCATTAGCCAATCAGCAACCAAGGTAACCCCCCCCCCCCCTTACCACCTGAATCTCCTCCTAGAGCACCATTGAGTTCTTTGTAACCAAATCTCTCTCAGAGGGGCGTGGGGAGGGGCTCCTTATTTTCATCTGAAGTAACAGACAGAGAATCAGCACTTTGGAAACAGGGCTGAAACAGAGGGGATTATGGGTAATGCTGCAATGATCTGTTTGGTGTTTCAGCCAATCAGAGACAGGCTCTGGATATATCTGAGACCTGTGATATATTGATGAAGAGGAGGATAACAGGGGACCTTTAATATAATATGTTTGACCTTCTGTTAGGTTAGTAGTGACAGAAGGGCTCTGTAATATAAGTGTCTGAACCGACCGATGGAACACTTCCAAGGAGCTGCTGCTGGGTTTACAGAGAGCAAGAGGCCACGGGGACATTTTCTTTTGTAATGGTGAAAAAAACGAATAAATTAATACACAAATAAATGAAATAACACGGATAAATACATACAAATCAATACATGAGATAAAAATGAAAAAATTAATTAAAAATAATATAAAAAAGAAAAAAATAGACGATATTTAAACATTTTAAATAAGATATAAATAAAAATAAAAACAATGTGTAAAAATGTCAAATAAGACTTAAAATAAACAATATATAAACATGTAAGATAAAATAAATGAAAAATGTAAATAACATAAACAATAAATAAAAAATATGTTTTATATAAAAAGAATGACATTAGAATATTTACATACAGTAGTTTAATAATTATAATAATGGAACACATTCTGAAAACCTGGCTATTGCTCTGAATGTTTAGAAACAAACTCATCACTGGAACAGCTTCTTATTTGACTGGAGTCTACTAATAATCATAAAGGGATGCACTGTTGAATACAGTACTGCACAGTCAAGGAGGAGGAAGAGGAGGAAGAGGAGGAAGAGGAGGAAGAGGAGGAGTACATCTGAGATTAGGAGCAGAGGGAGTGATGCATTGTGGGAGGGGAAGTGTTGAGATATTTCTCCACATGTCTCCACCTGCCCGGTGCACTGTAGGAGGAAAGAGGGCGTTTATATTATCAGTCATGGTCAGGTAAAATAACCATTATCGTTTTAAAAAGACACACAGCGACTGCAGAGAGACACAGCGACTGCAGAGACACACAGCGACTGCAGAGAGACACACAGCGACTGCAGAGAGACACAGCGACTGCAGAGACACACAGCGACTGCATAGAGACACAGCGACTGCAGAGACACACAGCGACTGCAGAGAGACACACAGCGACTGTAGAGAGACACAGCGACTGCAGAGACACACAGCGACTGCAGAGACACACAGCGACTGCAGAGAGACACACAGCGACTACAGAGAGACACAGCGACTGCACAGAGACACACAGTGACTGCAAAGAGACACACAGCGACTGCAGAGAGACACAGCGACTGCAGAGAGACACACAGCGACTGCAGAGAGACACGCAGCGACTGCAGAGAGACACAGCGACTGCAGAGAGACACGCAGCGACTGCAGAGAGACACACAGCGACTGCAGAGAGACACACAGCGACTGCAGAGAGACACGCAGCGACTGCAGAGAGACACACAGCGACTGCAGAGAGACACGCAGCGACTGCAGAGAGACACAGCGACTGCAGAGAGACACGCAGCGACTGCAGAGAGACACACAGCGACTGCAGAGAGACACACAGCGACTGCAGAGAGACACGCAGCGACTGCAGAGAGACACACAGCGACTGCAGAGAGACACGCAGCGACTGCAGAGAGACACGCAGCGACTGCAGAGAGACACGCAGCGACTGCAGAGAGACACACAGCGACTGCAGAGAGACACAGCGACTGCAGAGACACACAGCGACTGCAGAGAGACACACAGCGACTGCAGAGACACACAGCGACTGCAGAGAGACACAGCGACTGCAGAGACACACAGCGACTGCATAGAGACACAGCGACTGCAGAGACACACAGCGACTGCAGAGACACACAGCGACTGCAGAGACACACAGCGACTGCAGAGAGACACACAGCGACTGTAGAGAGACACAGCGACTGCAAAGAGACACACAGCGACTGCAAAGAGACACACAGCGACTGCAGAGAGACACACAGCGACTGCAAAGAGACACACAGCGACTGCACAGAGACACACAGCGACTGCAGAGACACACAGCGACTGCAGAGAGACACAGCGACTGCAGAGAGACACAGCGACTGCAGAGACACACAGCGACTGCAGAGAGACACACAGCGACTGCAGAGAGACACACAGCGACTGCAGAGACACACAGCGACTGCAAAGAGACACACAGCGACTGCA
>JAPTMU010000294.1:62943-97943 GCA_028583405.1 Pogonophryne albipinna
AATCTTTCTTTTGCAATTAATACATTTAATCAAATATCACTATTTTAAGCATGGATTTGGTTGCGTTTCCTCACTAAAGCATTCAAGGACCTTTGGAAATTTGAAAAATGACAAAAAAACTTCATTTTTACTTTTTCTGGTTATGATAAATGAAGTTTAAGACACTTTTTCTTTGCAAACCGTACACGGGCGGTCCATCATGGGGTTTCTGTGGGGGTGTGACAGCTAAATGTGGAAATGGGGAACTCCTCTAAATTAGCCAGAGAGCAGCATGTTCTCATGACACATATTAATCATTTGGTGCACATGACTCATTAGTGTTAGTATGAGTATAGTCTTTTTTTTTAATATGGTGGTGTAAGGATTACATATTTCTGTAGTCAACCCTAAAGAAAGCATTGTCCTGATTCCCTTATACCAGTGTTTCTCAAACTTTTTCATACCAAGGACCACTTAACCAATAAAAAAACACTCGAGGACCACCGAACTCCACAAATATCCAAAAACACATCGTTTTTTACAAATCGCCTGAAAATGGTACAAACAAGTGGCAACATGTGTGATGAAGGTGTTTATCTGGGCTATATCATGCAATCGAAAGTTAAACTTAACCTCGCTCCATTGCGGAGATATTCCCGCGAGAGTGCGGAAAACTTAAATAAATTAATTTCTTTTAAATGTGAAATTTTACCAATATACTCACGGACCACTAGGGGGCGCTCACGGACCACCAGTGGTCCGCGGACCACACTTTGAGAAGCACTGCCTTATACAAACATCCAATGGTCTTTTCCATTAGCTAAGCTAAAGGAGGCTAATGTTGGGCTATAAAGGAACTACAGCACGGTCACATGACTTCACGTCACCACCGCTAAGCTAAAGGCAGCTAATGTTGGGCTATAAAGGAACTACAGCACGGTCACATGACTTCACCTCACCACCGCTAAGCTAGAGGAGGCTAATGTTGGGCTATAAAGGAACTACAGCACGGTCACATGACTTCACCTCACCACCGCTAAGCTAGAGGAGGCTAATGTTGGGCTATAAAGGAACTACAGCACGGTCAGATGCAGGCATGAAAATCACTCACCTTTCGGCGAAATTCGCCGTTTTGAATCCAAAATAGGTCGTTTGTGTGATTCATGTAGATCTGCATTAAAAATATTTTTGGGTTATGGGGGGGTCTGGGACCCGGAGTAATCTGCGGCCGCGAGCTGTTATGTGCCATCATAACACGCATGGTGTTCTTTTTTTATATATTATAATGCAGCGCGAGCTTTGTGCTCGAGTCTTCCTGCCTGTCGGCTCTGCTGCTCCGCGATGATGGTCTAGCTCAGTGACCACCAACTGGCGGCCCGCGGGCCACATCCGGCCCGCCAGACATTCTCATCCGGCCCGCACGACGGGGGTTACTGCGTTCGCCCCCCACCCATTATTTTTTTACAACGTCTCGTGAGTAAGGTGCAGTACCGGAGTCCAACAGAGAGGCAGCAGCTGCGGGTCAGTAGACTGCGTACTGCGAAACCTTCCCTTCCTTGAAGAAGAAGAAGTGATCCTTCGTTGTGAAGAGTCTGCTTTGTGCGCTCCGCACCACAGCAGCAGCCCCGCTGCGACAGAGTCCAACAGAGAGGCAGGAGCTGCGGGACAGTAGACTGCGTACTGCGAAACCTTCCTTGAAGAAGAAGAAGTGATCCTTCGTTGTGAAGAGTCTGCTTTGTGCGCTCCGCACCACAGCAGCAGCCCCGCTGCGACAGAGTCCAACAGAGAGGCAGGAGCTGCGGGACAGTAGCCTCGAAGCAGGGTTGGGTTGTAACGGAATATATGTAACGGCGTTACGTAATCAGAATACAAAAATCAAGTAGGCTAACTGTATTCAGCTGGCGTTACATTTGAAAAACGAGTAATCTGATTACAGTTACTTTCGTAAACCTGAAGTGAATACATTTTGGAATACTTATTGGAATTATTGGTGGAAAAGTTTCCTCACAAAATGTAATATTCATTACTGGCAGAACTGTGTGCACACTGCACAGCGCTGCAGCATGTCTGTGAGCGAGAGAGAGATGCAGCGTGTCTGTGAGGCCCCGCCCCCGCACGCAGATGAGAGAGAGAGATCTCTTTTAAAATATATTGAAAGTTAGAAACGGAGATGGTTAGATAAAATGTGCAAGATAACGTTGATGTAGCATTTCTTTATTGTCGAAATGATGACATTTATAACGGGATCAAATCAAAGTGAATGGCCTGCTGCTGCTGAATGCATGGGGCAAGTGACTGGAACAAGTTTTAAAAGTTATTACATCGTTTCAGATAATAATAATAAATAATAATGATAATTCATTCTATTTAGGGGCGCCTTTCAAAGCACCCAAGGACACCTTACAATTCATAACATATTCTAAGGAAAGCTTTACAGTAGGAGAATGCAGTCCGGGTGATGTGTTTTATGTGGGGTGCAGATGAGAGGGAGCTGTCCAGAATGACACCAAGATATTGTGTTTGAGTTCTTGATAAGCCATTAAAACAGTAAAACAAGTGTCTCCTGTTCACCAAAACATACCCATCTGTTATGGAAAAATAAAGTATTCCAAAAGTATTCTAAAAGTAACCTGAACACGTTACTTTTATAAGACACATAACTGTAACTGTATTCTGATTACTTTCAGAGCATGTATTCAGTAATCAGTAACTGATTACATTTACAAAGTAACCCTCCCAACCCTGCCTAGAAGTGATCCTTCGTTAGCGTGAAGAGTCTGCTAAGCTTTATGCAGTAAATCGGCCCGCGATAGTGTCTATTGGATACATTTTGGCCCTTGGACAAATGTAGTTGGTGATCCCTGGTCTAGCTTCAGCAGCCACATTACCTATGGGTGCGTTCGTTAATATTAACTGTGCGGTCCGGACAGAAAGTAGAAGCATTCAGATCTTGTACTAGAGTAAAAGTAGAAGTACTCAGATCTTGTACTTGATTAAAAGTAGAAGTACTCAGATCTTGTACTTGAGTAAAAGTAGAAGTACTCAGATCTTGTACTTGATTAAAAGTAGAAGTACTCAGATCTTGTACTTGATTAAAAGCAGAAATACTCAGATCTTGTACTTGAGTAACAGTAGAAGTACTCAGATCTTGTACTTGAGTAACAGTAGAAGTACTCAGATCTTGTACTTGAGTAAAAGTAGAAGTACTCAGATCTTGTACTTGAGTAAAAGTACAAGTACCAGAGTGTAGGAATACTCTGTTACAGTAAAAGTCCTGCATTCAAAATGTTCCTCAAGTGAAAGTAGAAAAGTATTCTCATCAAAATATAGTGAAAGACAGTAAAAGTAGTCGTTGTGCAGATTGGTCCATTTCAGAATAATATAGATGATATGTTTTATAATGATTGATCATGAAAGTGTTCTCAAAGCTGGTGAAGGTGCAGCTAGTCTGAATGGCTTTGTAGACTGCAGGGTAGCTTGTGGATTTACTCCAGGTGGAACTAAAGTCTGATTTAACACTTGATTAGATTTCACATCATTCATCCACATCTGTAAAGTAACTAAAGGTATTAAATACATGTAGTGGAGTAGAAGTACACCATTTACCTCTGAACTGTAGAGGAGAAGAAGAACAAAGTAGCAAAACATTGAAATACTTAAATAAAGTACAAGTATCTCAAAATTGTACCCAAGTATAGTACTTGAGTTTATGAATTTAGTTACTTTACACCAGATGCCATAAAGATAGAAAGACTAAGCCTTGCACAGAGGCATGACAATAGATTTTCAAAATGTTCAACAGTGCTGCCAAAATTATAAACTGACTGCTACACAATTAAAATAAATGCTTTTATATATTTCTATTAGATGTGACTCTTTAGCGTTTCTGTTATTATTAACACTGCTGCTTTAGTTGTTTTGACTGCTAACATCCTGTTATTCCTCATTTTAAAGCCGATATTCCGTGGGGTTGGGGGCTCGGGTCCTTGTCACCTTTTCCATACCTGATGAGTTTGCATCCCTGATAATACTTAGTAAGGAGGCCATAATATTTTTGACTCATGGCTGAAGTTAAGTTTCTCCAGCTCTCCCCAGGTTGGCAAAAAAAATGCATCTCAAAATGCATCAGATTGATGCTTTAAAATATGGAATATTCTATCACACATAGGTTTGAGCAAGCTCTCTGATTGGTCAATAGGCATGTTTGATTCCACGATCAAACAACGATCAAATAGAACATGCCTAATCACAAAGTATCCAGTGGCCTACACACGCCACTAGCCTACCGAAACTACTTCCATGAGCCTACATCGTGTGGTTTCCATAGCGACGTTTAGCGACACACAGCCGTTACACTGTTATACATTGTCTCTCGTTGGAAATCGGTAGCTACAAAATGTCAGAAGCACCTGCATACAGCGGCTGGCGGAGGCAGGGTTGGAGGCCAGAGAAATCATGTCCGTTAGCGGACATAACAACGAGTCATCGCTTCGCAGCTACTGGGCTCCATCTCTAGACAACAGAAAGATGTGGAGCAACCAGGGAGCAACGTGCTTTTTGCCGGTCCGGGACACGCCATGAAACGGCCACTGGAGGAAAGCTCTTCCTATAACGTAGTCCTACCCGTGAACACCACAGCACCACCTGCAAAAAACTCTGGCATGGAGTTCATGGAGAGCTGTTTCAAGAATTACACTTTTAATGGCAGCATGAACATCCACCTTCATTCTGAACCCAAAATGTTTCAGCACCATGGACAGCCTGATTTGATTTGTTCCGCTAATCCCACACAGTGATTACTCAGATATTTAAATAGCCTAATTCAAGAATTGTTTTCAATAAATTGTTTTCAATAAATTGGTTAATAATATATTATTTACTATAATTATATCGATAACTGTAAGCGGGGTAGCAGGAGTGTTCGATTGATCGGCTATCGTTACCATGAGAACTACTTTCTAGGAACTACTTTCTGACGGAGATTAACTCAAGCAGAAAGCGTAGGTTTGGGAGCAAATTAGCCCACATTATGAAATTATTTTACGATATTGTTGATTACAATGATAGTTTGTGTCATAGAATCGCAATCATACACTTGAGGCCGTTCTTGAACGTCATTATTGGTACTCCAGTACAGGCGTACGGACCTCGGCGCAAGCGCCTCGGTCCTGCCGCAGTACTGTCGTACCAATAATGACGTTCAAGAACGGCCTCTCGTGTATGATTGCTTAATTCAAAATGTTCTTCCCGGGGAGCATGCCCCCGGACCCCCCTAGAGGGATAATATCCTTCTCACCTTTTTCACCCCTGACCCGTTTTCATGCCTGCAGATGACTTCACGTCACCACCGCTAAGCTAAAGGAGGCTAATGTTGGGCTATAAAGGAACTAAAGCACGGTCACATGACTTCACGTCACCACCGCTAAGCTAAAGGCGGCTAATGTTGGGCTATAAAGGAACTAAAGCACGGTCACATGACTTCACGTCACCACCGCTAAGCTAAAGGCGGCTAATGTTGGGCTATAAAGGAACTACAGCACGGTCACATGACTTCACGTCACCACCGCTAAGCTAAAGGAGGCTAATGTTGGGCTATAAAGGAACTAAAGCACGGTCACATGACTTCACGTCACCACCGCTAAGCTAAAGGTGGCTAATGTTGGGCTATAAAGGAACTACAGCACGGTCACATGACTTCACGTCACCACCGCTAAGCTAGAGGAGGCTAATGTTGGGCTATAAAGGAACTACAGCACGGTCACATGACTTCACGTCACCACCGCTAAGCTAAAGGTGACTAATGTTGGGCTATAAAGGAACTACAGCACGGTCACATGACTTCACGTCACCACCGCTAAGCTAAAGGCGGCTAATGTTGGGCTATAAAGGAACTACAGCACGGTCACATGACTTCACGTCACCACCGCTAAGCTAAAGGCGGCTAATGTTGGGCTATAAAGGAACTACAGCACGGTCACATGACTTCACGTCACCACCGCTAAGCTAAAGGCGGCTAATGTTGGGCTATAAAGGAACTACAGCTAGCTTGTTCCTGCAGCTCTATATATGTTGTAGTGTCCTGTTGCATTATGGGTGTTTAACATGGCACCCTTCTACATGGAGAAGCTGCTGCACACGTCACTTTTTATTATCTTATTATTAGTTGCACCCCTGAAATAATGAACAAATGATCCAAAGCAAAGATCACACATTGTGCTCCAGGAGATCTTCTAATAAATAAATAAGATTATTGAGGCCTGATGTTACAGGACTTTATTTCCCAAGCATTATTTCTGAGCATTGGAGAGAGAGTGGAAACATTGCTAAATATATCCGAGATAACTCTGAACAAACTTCGCTGGAGAGGAAGTGAGAGAGGAAAGAAGAATTTAAGGGGAGGGGAAAGTGAAGTTCCCATTTCTGGTTTCCCACGGAGTCGAGGTCACGTGTGTTTCCCTCAGTGGTCAGTGGGATTCAAACTTCCCTCAACGTAAACATCTTGAGGTTTAATTTGGTGTTCCTCCACTAAGTAATTGTGTGTGTGTGTGTGTGTGTGTGTGTGTGTGTGTGTGTGTGTGTGTGTGTGTGCGTGTCCCATGCACAGTAACCTCAACTCCTTTTATCACGTTTGCAAACTGCTCTTTTGACTTCAAACTGTATTCATGTTTCTCACATTTGAACACACAATAATAACCCGTTCATCCTGTAGTATAATACAAGTCAACAGAACATCCAATTCCCAGGATGCTAAACGCTAACATCAAATATCTCTCCTGGAGATTCAAACGCTGATTTCACACCATCACAACGGGGAAAATAGTGCCTGCTTTTAGTGAGGTGATTGCCTTGTTTGTTTAATACGGTGCTGTAAAGAAACAAGTATCAACACTGGAAAAAATGCTGCTCCAAAATCAAGTAAAAGAATAATGAAAACAAGGTGTTTTCGCTTGTAATAAGTACAAAGATCTGCCAATAGAACTTCAATCAGGAGAGACGGTTTTGATGTAAGAATACATATTTATTGCCAGGAATACACAAATGAATGTAATGGAGTTTTGGCGATTAGGCCCCGTTGTGCAGGAGTATCATTCGGGAGGGGAGAACTGATCCGATGAAACCCCCCGGGTTCTAGACCCTGGTGGTGCTGAATGGATAGTTGGGGTCGGTCTGAAGGGGAGGGGCTTAGCTTGACCCTGGTGGTGGTGAATGGATAGTTGGGGTCGGTCTGAAGGGGAGGGGCTTAGCTTGACCCTGGTGGTGGTGAATGGATAGTTGCGGTCGGTCTGAAGGGGAGGGGCTTAGCTTGACCCTGGTGGTGGTGAATGGATAGTTGGGGTCGGTCTGAAGGGGAGGGGCTTAGCTTGACCCTGGCGGTGGTAAATGGATAGTTGGGGTCGGTCTGAAGGGGAGGGCTTAGCTTGACCCTGGCGGTGGTGAATGGATAGTTGCGGTCGGTCTGAAGGGGAGGGGCTTAGCTTGACCCTGGTGGTGGTGAATGGATAGTTGGGGTCGGTCTGAAGGGGAGGGGCTTAGCTTGACCCTGGCGGTGGTAAATGGATAGTTGGGGTCGGTCTGAAGGGGAGGGGCTTAGCTTGACCCTGGCGGTGGTGAATGGATAGTTTGGTTCGGTCTGAAGGGGAGTGGCTTAGCTTGACCCTGGTGGTGGTGAATGGATGGTTGGGGTCTGTTTGAAGGGGAGGGGCTTAGCTTGAGGCTGGTGGTGATGAATGGATGGTTGGGGTCGGTTTGAAGGGGAGGGGCTTAGCTTGACCCTGGTGGTGGTGAATGGATGGTTGGGGTCTGTTTGAAGGGGAGGGGCTTAGCTTGAGCCTGGTGGTGGTGAATGAATGGTTGGGGTCAGTTTGAAGGGGAGGGGCTTAGCTTGACCCTGGTGGTGGTGGTGAATGGATGGTTGGGGTCGGTTTGAAGGGGAGGGGCTTAGCTTGAGCCTGGATTCAGAGGGACAGGAGGTGAAAAGGGGGGAAGGTTGCGTCGAGTCACCTGAAATTACAGCTTTCAGAGGGGGGAGAGCAGATTCTTTTTTTTAGCGGAGCGCTATGATAGGCTTGTGAGAATAGAGCAAAGTGATTGGTTAAGCTGGGGAGCTGATCACTTATTGAGAGGAGAGAGAGTAGTAACATGGAAATAGGAAATGAAAGAGAAAAGACAGTCTTCCTGGTTGAACTTGCGCTGAGCTTCATAAGTGAACATTTGCTTGGTTCGATTTTTTGAAGTAAGACGGGATATTTAGATAATATAATTAACTGATAGAACTATATTACCAGGAACAGGAAATGTTGTGTTACAAAATAAGCCTGAAATGCTCCAACATTCTCATTTGTCTGATGTCAGTTGGTGATTCACTAATAAGAAATCAAGTATAGATTTATTTGTGATGAACCATCTTTTACAAAAACCACAGCAGCTCAACAAACTTGTTTCATTTGAGATACAAAATAAGATGTTTTCCAGAGTCTTGAAGATGCATCGTCTAAAAACAAGACCCTATATCTCACTGCAATGTTACCTCTTCAGTTAATATGTCTTATATCGAGTGTAAAGACATATTCTGAGTAGAAATTAGATGAATATAATTTTGAGTTTTTACAGTGAATCTGACGCTGGAGTACTTTTCCCAGGAATAGTTCCGATAGTTCTTGGGATTTTCCGTTCACACCAAAAAGATCTGGAACTAGAACCTAGTTTTTGCAAACCTTTTCACCCCCAAAAGTACTCCGGTCTCGGGAGAAAAATGTTCCAATTTCTGATTGGCTGGGCGAATTGCAAACCACGCCCGTAAAACTCCCAAAAGTTTTGTGAAGCCGCCATTTTATTTGCTCGCATTAGCATTATTAGCATTAGTCCAGCGCACCAACGGAGAGAGACTAACTTATGGCAACACAAAAAAAAACGTGGGAGCGGTGGAGATGAGGAGGTGTCGGCGCTTCTGGCGATTTACCCCGGACTTCGGGTGGCGATTTCGCCGTGAGCTTGTTTGCGGCCTGCCAGTAAACCCAAAGCAGAAGAAGAAGAAGTGACGTCAGCGGCTTCATTTGCCTAATCCTCCCCAGGGAACTTATTCCGGTGTGAACGCGATTTACTAGGACAGTTCCAGGACTAAAGAGTTCTGCGGGACAAAGTACCGGGAACTAAGTACGGCAAAGTACTTGGTGTGAAAGCGGCTAATGTCTGATATGCATTACAAACTCCTCTAAAGATTAACCAACGATCGTAATAGTTGGAGATGATTTGTTCCACCTCTTCTCGACAAACACTCATTAACCATCCTGAGTAATCAAACCGCACGATGCACCTGCTGCCACACACACAGCTTTATGGCTTCAGATGATCCTCCGCCGGACAAATGGCAGAAATAAAAGAATGTTTGTATTGTTTCCATGGCTTTATACCCCCGATATTGCTCATCTTATCTTATCTGTTATTACCTCAGTGCTAGAACGTACTGATTACATATTCTGCAGGAGGAAAGGACAACAGGCTGTATCTGAACATCTGTATACGCAGCTTGATACCTTTACTTAACCACATATTGACATACTTTACTGCATTAATATAACACCTAAATGACTCAAACTAAATGATACTATGATGTAGTACTCTGCTATTAACCAGTTGTATATCAAATGATCTCAATAACGATAAACTACCATATTAAAAGGGCTTGTTATTGGTGTTGATAAAGCAAATAAGTTCTTTAAGTACAATTTTCACATACTTTAGTTTTTCCACTCCCTTATACTTCTATGTACATATCAGAGGGAAGTAGTGCACTTTTTAATTCATTACACTTCATTGATTAATTACTGGATCATTAGGGCTGATAATAATTGACTTACTGCGTTAAATATATATTTCTGTCTCATCATTTGGTGTTGTTGAATCATCTTAAAGTGTCCACTTAACTCTGGATCAAGGTGGGATTAGGAAAGAGGATACGAAAGGGTTAAAGTACCTCATACTTCTACTTGCACACCAAAGGGAAATACTGTACTTCATTACGCTTTGTTTCTGGATCATTAGGGCTGATAATAATTAGTATTTCTGTTGTTTTGTTGGATAAGAAAGTATTAAAGTCTGACAGCTGAGTATTTCTTCTTTGCACCTGTACTTATTATTTCAAAGATAAGCACAGTTCAAAATATATTTGTGTAGGATCTGTTTACAGAGCCTGTATGGAATATTGTGATTTAATGTCACATTGTTTGCCTTTCTTCTTATAGTTTCTGTAATCATCCGGAATCTGTGTATTATTTCTGTGTTCCCCTTGTTCTTAGTCCACTGTCCACTAGACGAGAGTGGGATAAGGAGAGAGGATAAGAAAGGGTTAAAGTCTGACAGCTGAGACACAGATTAGACCCTCCTTCCTGCAACGCTGCACACATATGCTGCCTCAGCATGAGCCTGCAGGAACACACACACACACTTAGACACACACACACACACACACACTTAGACACACACACTTAGACACACACACACACACACACACACACACACACACACACACACACACACACACACACACACACACAAAGTCAGTCCGATCCAGAGGCATTAGCACAGATAAATACACGTATAAATATTTAGTGTTTAACAAAAGAAAGCCTGGATCTTCTGGCTGTTTCCTGCAGAGTCTGAGAGAGAGAGAGCGTCTGGAAAACATTACTCAGATTCCTGCAGCGTGGGCTCCGATTGTTCAGGAGCGAAAGAAAGAGAGGGGGGAGGGAGGGAGGGGGGGGGAGATTTAACTTCAAACTAGAAGTGAAATCTCTCACACACACACGGCTGGACAGAGTGTGTTTTCAAAGAGCTATTTCCAGGCGTTGGGAATCGTCTGCATCGGCACAAAAAAAGCTCCTTATTGAGTTTCATTCAGACGGGGGTGACCAGTAGAGGGCGACGTGGACGAGAAAGTGTGTGTGTGTGGCCTAGCATTACTATCCTTGTGGGGACCTAAATCTGTTTACACAGTCACGTGTGGGGACTCGTCTCCCTTATGGGGACAAAATGGAGGTCCCCATGAGGGGTTTCATTGATTTTAGGGTTAGGTTACTTGGTTAGGGTTAGGATTAGGGTAAGGGTTAGGCATGTGTTGGTTATGGTTAAGGTTAGGATAAGTCTCCAGGAAATGCATGTAAGTCAATGTAATGTCCCCTGAAATGATGTATACATGGTGTGTGTGTGTGTCCTTGTTTCCCCAGGGTGTGTTCTCCCTCTCACTTTGATAAGAAATAAAAGCAACACCTACCCTCTGTCTTGCGATAATATTTAACTTCTTTGATTCAAAATGAGTTGGAAATCTTCAATCAGCGTACGTATTGCGACACCCCTATACCACTGAGTCTTGTAAAGTAAGAAGAGAGGTGGTAAAGAACCCCTTTATGCAAAGTGAAGAACTTTTGAAGGACATGTGTCTCCCCAGGGTCTGAGAGGAAGTATGAATAAGAGCTTTATTGAAATGTCCTTGACCGAGACTTCACCTGAGCCTCTCGAATTTCCGAAACGAGATAAATTAAATTCTCTCCCTTCCACGTTTCTTACCTGCTTTAATCCATTCTCTGCTTTCCAACGTTCCTATTACTTTCCTATCAGGGTACACGCTGCACTGGACATGCACCACTCTCTGAAGATTAGTTCAAGTTGACCTTAAATCGTGGGGGATATACGCTAGCGCCACTTCTTTGTGTTTATGAGTCTATTCTCTCACATCAGCAGGAAGTAGGGAGTCATAATGAGGCTGTAAAATATATTTTTTTAAAAAGCGTTCCTGCTCTTTGAAGACTCCTGACTCGATGTCCTGCATCAGAAACGCTCCAATGTCTGAAAGGAAATATATAGAATAGATCCTGCTGCTACCGTTGACATGCATCTCTTCGTGATCACACGCCTTTGTGTTTTGCTGTTGTTTTGTTGGAGACATGCTGCCCTTGTTTTGACTAAACAACAGCTTTTCCTTGCATCAAAGAAATAGTTTTATGTGATTAGAAATACTTCAGTTTTATTGTGTATATGCTAATGGGTACGGGCAGATGAGTCATCTAACTTCATGCAAGAAAGCCAATATGTTTACTTCACAAAATAACCGACATATTTTTTGTGTTATTTTTCCACCTTTCTTTGTCAAATCAAATCAAATCAGGTTTTATTTATATTGCACATTTTTAAACGATTTTTGGTCGAGCCAAAGTGCTGAACATATAATAATTACCTTACAGTAAGGACACTATACAGCAAATACAACAGCACAGATTGTTCAGAATATCAGTATGAGAAAAACGACACCCTCTGTCCTCAGACCCTCTGTCCTCAGACCCTCTGTCCTCAGACCCTCTGTCCTTAGACCCTCTGTCCTTAGACCCTCTGTCCTTAGACCCTCTGTCCTCAGACCCTCTGTCCTTAGACCCTCTGTCCTTAGACCCTCTGTCCTCAGACCCTCTGTCCTCAGACCCTCTGTCCTTAGACCCTCTGTCCTTAGACCCTCTGTCCTTAGACCCTCTGTCCTCAGACCCTCTGTCCTTAGACCCTCTGTCCTCAGACCCTCTGTCCTCAGATCCTCTGTCCTTAGACCCTCTGTCCTTAGACCCTCTGTCCTTAGACCCTCACATCGTACAAGGAAACACTTCCAGAGAAAACCCACAGTTTAAAGGGAACATGGGAGAAACCTCAGGGAGAGCAACAGAGGAGGGATCCCTCTCCCAGGACGGACAGACAATAGATGCCGTGTGTAAATCCAAGAGATAATACATTTTACAGCATATAGACCGAATGTTAGGAAATGCATGTGTCTGTAATAAGAAGATGAATCCACGAGGATGTCAGCTACAATCCTGAGGAAGCCATCAGGGAAGCAGCATGACGAGACCCAAGGCAGGACCGCAGGTGGACACGATTCGTGGATCGTCAGTCAGTATTGATGATGAAAATAGTCCATTGGAGCAATACATTTGCTACTGTGTGCTACAGTATATTGACACCTGTGCCAGCAGTGCCTACATGTCCCAGAATGCATTGCACCTGGGCTTCTGAGCGCACATTATAGAGGGTCATCATCAGACGCTCTGTGACAGTGGCTTTGTTAACAAATGTTTACATATAATTATAAAACCCCAAATACAAGTCAATACTAGTGTTTTAAACTTGTGATGCATTTTGTGATTAATCAAAGCTTTTTATTTTGATTAATACGATTATTTTGTATTAGATTGACAGCACTGATTTTTGTTTATCCACTGTTCCAAAAAAGACAAACAATAATAATAACATGTTCATTGTTCACCAAAACTGACTGTTTGTTACACCCAGAAAAATAGTATGTCAACTAGTTTTTAAACAGGTTTTTCTGCGTTTAAAAACCCCGCATTTACTCACTTATTTAACACTGATAAGGATTCAAGTGGTTTGAAACACTCCTTCATAACGTCTGTGGATCAGAAATGTCTTTCTCTTTCTTCTCAGCAACACACACACACACACACACACACACACACACACACACACACACACACACACACACACTCTCACACACACAGTGCCTGCAACATGTAAACTGGAATTAGTGTTAACAAACAGATGCATTACTGCTGAGCCTTTCGTGTGTGTGTGTGTGTGTGTGTGTGTGTGTGTGTGTGTGTGTGTGTGTGTGTGTGTGTGTGTGTGTGTGTGTGTGTGTGTGTGTGTGTGTGTGTGTGTGTGTGTGTGTGTGTGTGTGTGTGTGTGTGTGTGTGTGTGTGTGTGTGTGTGTGTGTGTGTGTGTGTGTGTGTGTGTGTGTGTGTGTGTGTGTGTGTGTGTGTGTGTGTGTGTGTGTGTGTGTGTGTGTGTGTGTGTGTGTGTGTGTGTGTGTGTGTGTGTGTGTGTGAGATATGATACCATGTGTGCTAGCTGTCAAAAAAGCAAATTACGAGCATGAAAAAGGAACAATGTGAGCTAAGTTTTTTTGCATAAATGCTTGTTGGATAGAGGAGAGAGAGGCAGGGGAAAAGCAGAGAGAAAGGGAGGAGGGGGTTTATGTGTATTTATTTCCTCTGGAGGGGAGGGAGGAGGAAAGGGAGTGAGGAGGCGGTAAGAGGAGAAGTAGAGATGGCAGCTGGCTCTCAGGCTTCTAAAAACAAACGGAATAGAGCTCGTTTGGAGGGGGACGCATTCTTCTAATATCAGGAGGAGAGGAAAGCCCCCCGGAGAAAATCACTGGAGAGCAGCAGCAGACATGAAGTACAGACCGCTGGTGAGATGCTCTCTGGGTTGCAGTGGAATACGAGCGGAGATCTGGGGTTTTCTGCAGGAGAAGGATCACTGAATGATCACTGAAGGGTCATTGAAGGGTCATTGAAGGGTCACTGAAGGGTCACTGAATGATCACTGAAGGGTCATTGAAGGGTCACTGAAGGGTCACTGAAGGGTCACTGAAGGGACGATGGAGTTTAGGGAAGGAAGTTCAGAGGAGAGGGTTTTGTGTCATGATGTTGAGTTGAAGTTGAAGGACTCAGGTGAGAGAGGACATGTGAGAGCTGTGGCAGGTTCTGTTTGTATACGTGACAGCATCAATGGTTGCTCACAGAGTTTATTGTACCTATAGCATTCCTTACATTCCTCTATTTAAATATGGGAATATGCTTGTTTTTTTAAATAGAAACAAATATATAAAGAAATATAAAAAACTGCAGAAAATGTTTAAGAATATATTAACAAGTAAAAAATGAAAAAAAAATTTTTTTAAATAATACAATTCAAATAATATGAAATATATATACTAAGAATAAAGTGTGTGTGTGTGTGTGTGCGCGTGTGCGCAGGGCGAGGCCATCACATGTTGGTGTTGTGTGGCTGGGCGGCATTCTTTGGCAGCGAGTAACAGAGAACGTGTTCATGAGAAAAGTGTGTGTTGATGTATCAGGTGTGTGTGTGTGTGTGACTCAAGGTGAGATTTGAGTTTCCATAACATGTCTTCTTTCACACGTGTGGAAAGAAAACCACATTTAGTTTTTAATTTGAATAACTGTGTCTGAGGATTTCTCCTAAATTCACCAAAAGTGAAGTGTTCTCATTTGAACATTCAATGTCAGAAAACTGTCATTAATGAATTGGGAAGTTTCGTGGTGATATCTTTTAGTTC
The DNA here is from genome assembly GCA_028583405.1 of Pogonophryne albipinna. NCBI lineage: Eukaryota > Metazoa > Chordata > Actinopteri > Perciformes > Artedidraconidae > Pogonophryne > Pogonophryne albipinna. The sequence continues at coordinate 78,054 of JAPTMU010000294.1, forward strand.
AATGTTTTACTTCATAAACCTGTAGTGTGTAGCAAACGTAAGAATTGAACAATACACATCTTTAAATGCTGTTCGTCCTCCTCTCTCGGCTGAAATGTCCTCTTCAGCAGCACTTTCACACATCAAGCTCTCCAGTTTCCTTCCCATCGATACTCTGAAGCTTTCTACCGAGGGTGTCGTTCACACATCACTCACAGCCGAATTGAACACCCTTTTACTCATGACACACACATGCAGAAAATTGACTTTTTTTAACCTGGTTCCATCCAATGTCAACATTTCTGTTATGGAGAAGTATGCACATGATCACATATTTAAAGGACCTGCGCAGGAGGGTTGAGCATGTCCCAGTTTAGATCCCCCAGTAGCACAGAGTCAGTGTGGGGTGCCAGGAGGGTGCTGAGAGCAGGTACAGGCTGGGGCAGAGGGTGGGCGATAGCAGCCAGCGACTGTCCGTGTAGAGCTATTTGCCAGTTTAATGGTTACGATAAGTAGGTCAAATTGTTCGGGGACAGATTCACTAGTGGCGCTAGAACACTGGAGGTGTTGCTTTGTGGATATAACCACCCAGCTTTAGAGGATCTATCCTGCCTAAACATATTATAACCAGCGATGCCGATGTCAGAGTCTGGGATATTGTTCTTCAGCCAAGACTCAGTGATGACAAGTACCTCCGGGTTTGAGCTGTGAACGAGTCTTTTATCTGGTCCATTTTTGGCAGTAAGCTTCTAGCATTTACATGTAGAAAACCTAAAGCTTTACGAGAGCAGAAGTCAGGGAAACTCAGATCATTGTGACAAAGGTTGACATCATGGCACAGGTCAGAACTAGGGCTACATAGATCCAGGATGAACATGCACATTGCCCGATATCATCAGTACTAATACAATCAGAGCACGGCCCAGAGCTAGCAGTGAGTCACAATGCCTAGTTTGTTTAGTGCGCACATTGACAGTGGAATGTAACGTAATCATCTTGTGTAGAGACCTCATACTCACACATGATAGTAGTGGCAGTTTGCATTTGTGATGCGCAGGAGGGGGTTGGGAGGCGGCGAGTAACGCAAGGAAAAAGCAGTTCAGTTTGGGATTAGCCATTGTTAGTCCAGTGAAGGTAGGACGCAGCACTCACCCCGAGATCAACAGTCCTTGGTTGTTTATAGCATCAAGAACATCTGATTTAATGTGAGGTAGGGAAATAATCATTTGAGTATAAGTATGTGTATATAAATATGTAATTTACATCAGCTGTAAGATGCTTGAAAAGCTTGAAAATGCACCTTGAAAATGCTTGAAAAGTGCTTGAATTTGACTTTGGAAGAGGTGTAAGAACCCTGACTGGGACATGTCTCCATGCTTCAATGTTCAAAAAGCTCTTCTCATACTGCCTGTGCTGCAGCACCTCTTTTCACCCTCTGTCTGAAACCAGAGCCCAGTCTGCTCTGATTGGTTAGCTGGCCGGCTCTGTTGTGATTGGTCAACCCGCTTAACCTGTTAAGCCCGGAGCCTGTTTTTCAGGTCTCAAGCTCTAAAATGACATTCCCAGAACAAATGACCATATCTTCCCTTCTCAAAGGGTTAAATGAATAATCTTTGTTCTCAAAGTAATGATAAACCTGTGAGTTGGATGTAGAAAAGTCAGAATCAGTATAGATGTTTTTTATTTTAAAGTAAATTCAGATTGAACACAGTAAAACATTTTAAATGATTGTATCCGTCCAAAAACACACAGTACTTATAGTGAAAACCACCCTTGAATGATGGGATAGTAGACTAAAAGCTTTAGGAATCCAAATTATAACATATAATAAGTACCCTGTATCAAGATTGATGCAAAACAAGTGACATTTGACCTTTTTAGAGAGATTTAGCAAAAAGAAAAACCTCTGGGGTCATTTGGGTGGATTTGGGTATTTGCCATTTCTCTGGAACCCATTGGTCGATTTTGATGATTGACACCTCTTTTGAACCGTTAGAGCCAATAGAATCGAGGGGGGTGTTCCTAAATCCACACCATCTACACGTCCCATTGAGAAGTCAGAGCTATGCGCTCGCAGCTTGCTCAAAGCGAAACTTAGCCTATGCTCTGAAAACTGAAAACTAGGTTTATTGCTGATGGATTATCAGAAATCATCTCAAAGTGACACAGACACATTGGATTAACCTATGGATTAACCTATGGATTAACTTCAGCAGCGTTTTTATCGTTTTAATGCCATTGAAGACTTTTGATCAGAAACAGCAAAAGGTAAGACTATTTGCTGCTTTGGCTCAGTAAAGCTAGGTCATGTTGTCTGGGTTTGCTTCCCCTGCTTTTGATCACACAGTGATGATACCTATACCTCTGGAATCTGTGGAATCTCAGCTTTAATCTGATATCCTGTTTGTGCAGATCCGATAAGTAATAAAGTATTTCTACCGTGAGTTCTGTGCTGAGTGCGTTAGCATTTTTTCGCTCAGGGCTCATTTAGACGCTTCTTGTGAGACTTGTGTTTTGTTTTGGTAAAAATGGTTCGTATCGTCAGTTAGCTGAGATTCTTCCCGTTAGGTGGGTCTGACACATTCATAGGTTGTTAAATGTTAAGAAGCCCTGAGACTCAGTTTCGGCGGGGGCTGCCGGGCTCAACCGCTTGGAGATGTCCCGCCCCTTAGCCTATCACATACAATGCGTTGGAGCGCTAGCCAATAGGAGCGCTAGTGTTTAATAGTGATGTCACTATGTTCTGGAAGTAAACAAAGGAGCTTTTTCAGACCATTTACAAACCTATAGATCAGGAAAAGTAAAACTCCAATAAGCATAAAAAGGCCTCCTTTAATAAAAAATAAAAAAATCACCTTTTATTTTCTATTATTCTATAGAATCAGCTGGATCTCCCGCGGGTCAAACGGAAATGGGTCATTCTACAGAAAAGGTGGAAGTGCTGTCACTTACTTTTGCAGACACCAAAATACATGACGTTGACCTAATACTCACATTCATTATATATGTTGAATAAATAGAGATTGTCTTTGCAATGGTACTAAATAAATAAATAAAATGGTTTTATACGTAAATTGCAATTTATTTAAAATGCCAAGTTCAAGGAACTTTGATCATACATGGAAGTGGAGCCTATAGTTTTAATTTAAAATAAATAAATCTAATTTATATTTACATAACATTACAAGCATTAAATATAACACTGAAATGGTAAAAGAAAAACGCAAATTATTATTAATAATATCAAATAAATGTCAGTCACCCAAAATGACGTCATTGGTGTTACTGCTACACAAAACGCTTTTATTTTGAAATAAGGTGCTGTCTCTGAAGTGCCTCTGTAACAAGAGATCATTTGAGGCAGAGCACAAAGACATAAGTCAGATACTTCTTACTTTGTTTGTTAAAGGTGTCATTTTATCTTCAAATTGTACGTGCGTCTTTCAAGTCTGTCATTAGTGTTACTGATTTCATAGCCCTAGGGGTGAACATTTGAATGGGAAAATGTATTGAATTAAACGATTTTGATATTGACTGAAGCCACATTTGGTCTGACACATGGTAGCCATTTTGTTAAAATGGTAGTGTTTTCTCCAAATTGTCACTGGTGTTACTCTTCTTCCTGGTAACACGTAACACCAGTGACGTTCCTATACAAATAAGCTTTGGATAAAGTATACAAATAATTAAAAAAAAATAATACTTTAAGCTCTACTTGTTGTGGATTCATCAAGTTAAGAGTTAGTTATTGCCATTTAACAGGTTTTAGATGTTTTTAGAAGGAATATATTTCAGCAGATTTGTATCACCCAGATTCCTGTGTGTGTGTGTGTGTGTGTGTGTGTGTGTGTGTGTGTGTGTGTGTGTGTGTGTGTGTGTGTGTGTGTGTGTGTGTGTGTGTGTGTGTGTGTGTGTGTGTGTGTGTGTGTGTGTGTGTGTGTGTGTGTGTGTGTGTGTGTGTGTGTGTGTGTGTGTGTGTGTGTGTGTGTGTGTGTGTGTGTGTGTGTGTGTGTGTGTGTGTGTGTGTGTGTGTGTGTGTGTGTGTGTGTGTGTGTGTGTGTGTGTGTGTGTGTGTGTGTGTGTGTGTGTGTGTGTGTGTGTGTGTGTGTGTGTGTGTGTGTGTGTGTGTGTGTGTGTGTGTGTGTGGAGAGAGATTCCTGGTTGTCATTTCTGCCTGCGGGGCGTCTGCCTGGTAGTTTACGTTGGGCTCGCCTCTCTCTCTCTCCTCAGGCTAAGGCAGCACTTTCTCTCTTCTCTGCGCTGAGAAGAGTTTTCTGAATGAGTCGCTACACTTTTTCTCGTTACTCCTGGATTGCTTTATGACTTGAACAAACATGGACGTTCGTTGGGGTCGGGTGAGTCTTGAAAGTGTGATTTTGCAGAATGAAAGTGAAGGATGTCAGTTTCAGTGTAAACCTGCTGAAATACTCGTTGGAGTGAAACTGCACTTCCTGTCCACTGTAGATGAACTCTCTCTGTATACCTGTCGGTGTTTAAGGTGTTTCATATCAGTACTTTTAGACGTGTACGTGTTTAGGGCTGCACGATTTTGGGAAAAAATCTAATTGCGATTTTTCTGACAGATATTGCGATTTGATTTGCGATATTTGTTTTTAAGCGACCCAACGGAAGTTTATTGTAAAGTGCGGCCATATCTCCGGCTAGGAAGGTCGTATCAACGTGCTCCCGTCTCTAGCACCCCGCAGCCCGAGCTACGAGTGAAAGAACTAAACTTACATGAAACTTCCGTTGGGTTGCTTTAAAGTCAAGCTTCAGTTTAAGATTCACCCTGTAATAGAAACATGTGATGGAGCTTTACTAACCTGACTCAGATGGTTTGTTTCACCAAACCATCTGAAGCTCCATTGGAAGCCATTTGGAAAAGTATTTAAAAAATACTTGGCAGGTGATTGGATCAATCTGTCTATCACCTTCTATCATGGGTCACTACTGATTGGTTAACAATGGCTGGTACATGTGGAGCACAGCACTTCTGATTGGTGTGGAGGACTGACACACGAAAAATAAATAAATCAAAAGTTTAAAAAAATCGCAGGCTTTGTGATTTGATAATCGCATCATTTCAAATCGCGATTTCGATTTAAAATCGATTAATCGTTCAGCCCTATACATGTTGTATGTTTGCAGCAATTTGTGCTTTAAAATCAGCTTTTGTTGGTAAGGTTGATCGTATGGCAGCACACACTTCTCCACAATGTGTCACTTAAATGGTATTAGAGGAGTAATTGTTGTGGTTAACGTGGCGTTGTTTGAAGTAACATATTACCTCCAGGAAATGACATTTATTGGTGGTTGTTTGCTGAGTATACCAGTACCTTTGGGAATTGAAGTTGTCTGTTGACTCCTTTGACAGACACAGGACTTTATCTTGCAAAACTTGCCGCTGGTTATTTGTTTGTGTAATTGTTTGTTTGCATGTCCTTATTAACGTAGTAAACAAATAAGGACAATATGACAACACTAGTGTTTAATTGGTTGGTCACCATAATGGTGGAACTTTCCACTTTATCCACTCTCTGTTTCTCAATTATTGCATTGTTGTCGCTCATCAAAATGTAAAGTATTAGCATGCTAGCATAGATCTGAAGCTAGATGTTGGCAGGAAAGAAGGGAGGCATGTGGCGCAGTGGGTAGTGCGTTGGTGTTGGGATCAGGGGAGCACAGGTTCAAACCCCACTGCAGTCAGCATGTCGTTGTGTCCCTGAGACCCCTCACCCCAAAGTGCTCCTGTGGGGATTGTCCACAGTATTGAGTATGTAAGTCGCTTTGGATAAAAGTGTCTAACAAGTAACATGTCATGTAATGTCTGCTAGCGTTAGCAATTCAATTCAAGGCTTTACTGTCATTTGTACATTAGCTACCGGGTAGATATGTCAATGATAATCTGAAGTCACAGCAAAACTAATTCATGGCTTTCCAGAGAGGCATTAATGTGAATGAAGTGATCTGTAAGCTGTGAAAGTCGAGTAACAAGTCGAGAGCAAAGCCAGAAAACACTTAAACAAATGTAAGTGGTGATTTTAAACCAAGCCCTAAATTCAGGTTTTTTTATCCAAGTAAACAACAAATATTGAAAGTTTGATTTGTATATCTACCTCTAAATCCCTTGTTTTAGCTTTTTTTGTTGTTCCGTCATTGTGTTGTTTTTCTTAAAGCAATATCATCTGGAGAGATTCTTGATTACTTTTCTACCTTATATTTCATTTAGCTTTAGTAACTGACAATAATGTGCAATCAACCATGAAGATACAAACTCATAACAGCTAAAAGACTGTAGGTACGTTAGCTTCAAACATTGCATTACATGTCACTTGTTAGACGCTTTTGTCCAAAGCCACTTACATACTCAATACTGTGGACAAGTGTCCTGCCCAGGGACACAACGACATGCTGACTGCAATGGGACTCGAACTTGCTATACCCTGATTCAAAGTCCAGCACACTATCCACTGAGCCACAGCCTCCCCATTTTAAGTGATGGTGCATTAGCTTCGACGAGGGACACTACAAATCTCCTAAACTGAGGCGAGGATTAAGCTTCTACTTCTAAGATAAGATAAGAAGGACTTCATTGATCCCAATTTGGCCATTTTTTGATTTCCGCAGCATAAAAAGACAAGGCATTGCACATTAAAGAAATAAAAAAAACTACAAATAAACAATCCAAAATGTAAACGTCTCAAATAGAAATAAAAATAGCATTTTAAAAAAAGTAGAAAATATCGAAAACCAAAAAAAAGATTTAAAAATATATATATTTTCAGCTTCTTTTTTTTGCTCGATAATTCCAGATATTTATAAATAAATCCCGTCAGTCGAGGGCTTTCAGTACGGCCGGCGCTCACAGAGTCCTCCCTGCTGCAGGCGGTGTTGTTTCGGCGCTCACGGCCCCAGGTAGAGTTTGTTTCTCGCACCTGGTCGCTCCTGTCTGACGGCTCTGAACAGAAAGAGTCTCTCGGGATGGAACATTTTCACGGCTCAGCCTGCAGGGGCGTTTCCACAGCAATCAAACAAACATGGGTCCAACACTGTTCTTCAAATCCACCTGAGAACACACCTGGTGTTCAGAGGGGAAGCTCACCTCTGTTAATACAGACATAGAAATGTATAGTAGGGTCCACTCCCAAGCACACACAAACTGCCAGAGGCTGTCTTGCATATGCTGCAAATGGAGACACTAGTTTAATAATGGCTTGGCCGATTCGGACAGTTTTGGAGTGGTTTTGGAGATTATTGAGCATACTGAATCCATTTCTGACATTTTCAGGATCAAAAATGTCACTTTTAACCAGAAAGTGGTTGTATTTGTTGGCTTATTTTCATACATTTTAGGTCGATTTTAAAGTTTAAGGGGACTAAAAATGTCAGAATGTCCTCAATAACCTCAAAAACCACCGCAAAATTGTCCAAATCGGCAAAGCTATTTGTTAACTATCGTCTTCATATAGAGGATTAAAGATTAAGTAAACAGAATTAGTTATTGGCATTTTTTTAAATTACATAATTCCCAATTTAGCTCAACATTTTCTCAAAAAATGGAACATGTTTTGTTGAAAAACATTGTTATATTTCTCAAAGTAAGGTGCTGCATGATCAGCTGTTGTGAGTTAGCAATATCTCCTTTCCTTTGGTAAAGGATGGTCCTGTGTATCCTTAAGGAGACGATAAAGGAAGCATTGAAGTCTCCTTTCCTTATCATCTAGAGATTTGAACTTGTTTCATGACACTCCGGTACTTCCGGCTCATTTCACTCAGTTAACAAACTTAGGAGAGACTTGTTTTGATGTAACAATATCTATTCCTTGCTAAGAAACACAGATGAATGTAATGATGTTTGGAGAGTGTAGTGAGATTGAAATATGTGACCGATATAAAGACGGTTGAACGTGCGCTGAGCTTCATTATTATGACTTTTCACATATGGAGGACATCTTGAGAAAATGAATCTCAGACGTTCAGTTCTTTTCCACATCATGCTTCTTCTCTTCCACCGGGCAGAACCGATGAGAATCAGTGCCAGCAGGCGACTGATTCACGGTGGAAAAATGCAGCAAAACGTTCTCTGCATTTCTTCACGAGAACCAGCCTCACTAATTATAGAAGTTTCACAAATCATGCTGGACTTTATTTCCTCCAAGAGACACTGGAGCGTTTCAATGTGCAAATGTAACTCCAGTTGGTTCCACACGCTATGGGAACGATGCGTTTCTTTACTCTGTTCAGTGTGAGGGAGACCAACGGGAGGAAAGTCACAGAAAGTGGACACAATTCTCATTTAAAGCCTTGTTTACAGACGGATATCTGTATGAGGTCAGAAATCACTATGTAATGTGTTACGATATGTTTTCGAATCAAATCAATTGGTAGAACAAATCTCCCAGTATCTATTTTCTCACTTGGGATATCCTGAATTTCCTCCTTTTCCATTCATTTCTTCAAAACCATCACCTTGTCTTTGACACCAATGTTAGTTTTTAGGATACAGAAGATAAAGAAAACAGCGCGCACCCAGAATCTGCACTTAAAATCGATTGCAAAACTACATTGCATTGTAAAAACCTATAGGTGCGTTCAGGTGACAACATCGTAGCGTTGTTGTAAAATATCCTTCTTGCTATTTTTATTATCCCCATCCCCAAATGAAGTCCTTAAAGAAGGTCCTCGTGTCTGTGAAGCTGTAAAACTTTGCCTTTTCATGCTTGAAAATGGCTTAAAATAGGATTATACAGTTAATTTGCTACAGATGTACAAATCAATTACTCTTCTGACCATCTTAAACCAATAAAGACGGTAAATCTGCTTTATGTATACACCCCTCGCTCCACAGATAAGTGGGGAGTGTCTAATTCCATGCTTATGTAAGATTAGATGTCGTTTCCATCTCATAATGACCCATCATGAGGTTGGTATGGCGCAGGGAAAGCAGCGGAGGAGGTTTACAGAAACAGTGGGACATCTGAGAGCGATGCAAAGGTCAAACTGCTTTTGTTTCTGCCTTTCTCAGCTTCTCATGCATCACTCCTGAAATATGTGCTGCGTTAGGAGGAGAGACAGGGGGATGGGACACTGGAAGAGGAACAATTTGTGAAAAAGTAGAGTGGGATTGATTGACTACAGCCTTTTAGTGCAGGAATGAGTCCTTTTTAAACCTAAACATGAAGCATTTTAGCACTTCCTGTTCCCCTTGTCTGGAGGTCAAGGGTTTTCTGAATGTGTTTTTGGTTGTAAAAATGGCTGTTGCGAACAAACTGTCTAAATGAAAACGTCATCACGCTAACATTAGCCGCCTTTAGCTTAGCGGTGGTGACGTGAAGTCATGTGTCCGTGCGGTAGTTCCTTTATAGCCCAACATTAGCCACCTTTAGCTTAGCGGTGGTGACGTGAAGTCATGTGACAGAGCTGTAGTTCCTTTATAGCCCAACATTAGCCACCTTTAGCTTAGCGGTGGTGACGTGAAGTCATGTGACCGTGCTGTAGGTCCTTTATAGCCCAACATTAGCCACCTTTAGCTTAGCGGTGGTGACGTGAAGTCATGTGACCGTGCTGTAGTTCCTTTATAGCCCAACATTAACCACCTTTAGCTTAGCGGTGGTGACGTGAAGTCATGTGACCGTGCTGTAGTTCCTTTATAGCCCAACATTAGCCACCTTTAGCTTAGCGGTGGTGACGTGAAGTCATGTGACCGTGCTGTAGTTCCTTTATAGCCCAACATTAGCCACCTTTAGCTTAGCAGTGGTGACGTGAAGTCATGTGACCGTGCTGTAGTTCCTTTATAACACAACATTAGCCACCTTTAGCTTAGCAGTGGTGACGTGAAGTCATGTGACCGTGCTGTAGTTCCTTTATAACACAACATTAGCCACCTTTAGCTTAGCGGTGGTGACGTGAAGTCATGTGACCGTGCTGTAGTTCCTTTATAGCCCAACATTAACCACCTTTAGCTTAGCGGTGGTGACGTGAAGTCATGTGACCGTGCTGTAGTTCCTTTATAGCCCAACATTAGCCACCTTTAGCTTAGCGGTGGTGACGTGAAGTCATGTGACCCTGCTGTAGTTCCTTTATAGCCCAACATTAGCCACCTTTAGCTTAGCAGTGGTGACGTGAAGTCATGTGACCGTGCTGTAGTTCCTTTATAACACAACATTAGCCACCTTTAGCTTAGCGGTGGTGACGTGAAGTCATGTGACCGTGCTGTAGTTCCTTTATAGCCCAACATTAGCCACCTTTAGCTTAGCGGTGGTGACGTGAAGTCATGTGACCGTGCTGTAGTTCCTTTATAGCCCAACATTAGCCACCTTTAGCTTAGCGGTGGTGACGTGAAGTCATGTGACCGTGCTGTAGTTCCTTTATAACACAACATTAGCCACCTTTAGCTTAGCGGTGGTGACGTGAAGTCATGTGACCGTGCTGTAGTTCCTTTATAGCCCAACATTAACCACCTTTAGCTTAGCGGTGGTGACGTGAAGTCATGTGACCGTGCTGTAGTTCCTTTATAACACAATATTAGCCACCTTTAGCTTAGCAGTGGTGACGTGAAGTCATGTGACCGTGCTGTAGTTCCTTTATAACACAACATTAGCCACCTTTAGCTTAGCGGTGGTGACGTGAAGTCATGTGACCGTGCTGTAGTTCCTTTATAGCCCAACATTAACCACCTTTAGCTTAGCGGTGGTGACGTGAAGTCATGTGACCGTGCTGTAGTTCCTTTATAGCCCAACATTAGCCACCTTTAGCTTAGCGGTGGTGACGTGAAGTCATGTGACCCTGCTGTAGTTCCTTTATAGCCCAACATTAGCCACCTTTAGCTTAGCAGTGGTGACGTGAAGTCATGTGACCGTGCTGTAGTTCCTTTATAACACAACATTAGCCACCTTTAGCTTAGCGGTGGTGACGTGAAGTCATGTGACCGTGCTGTAGTTCCTTTATAGCCCAACATTAGCCACCTTTAGCTTAGCGGTGGTGACGTGAAGTCATGTGACCGTGCTGTAGTTCCTTTATAGCCCAACATTAGCCACCTTTAGCTTAGCGGTGGTGACGTGAAGTCATGTGACCGTGCTGTAGTTCCTTTATAACACAACATTAGCCACCTTTAGCTTAGCGGTGGTGACCGCATATGTTTTTGGTCGAGGACACCCTTACGATGCTTATTTCAAGGTTAGCTGACAAAAACATAACATCTCTTTGGTGCTGCAGTTAGTTTTTGTTCACATACACATTACATGTTACTTGTTAGACGCTTTTATCCAAAGCGACTTACATACTCAATACTGTGGGCAATCCCCACAGGAGCAATTTGGGGTGAAGTGTCTCAGGGACACAACGACATGCTGACTGCAATGGGGTTTGAACCTGTGCTCCTCTGATCCGAACACCAACGCACTACCCACTGCGCCACATCTGTACCTTTAAAAGCTCTTATCCGTCAGAGACTACCAGAGCGTTGCACCTCCTCAGGTCTCCTTCTGATAATCTGGCCTTGTTTGCTGCTCAGGATTTGGAAAGCATGACGACGTGTGCTTTAGGAACCGGGCGGGGGTCCAGTAGGTAGACGGAGGAAAGCCAAACGGAGAGAGTGGCATTATGAAACAATGAAGTAATGGAGAGAGAAGGGGAGAGGCTGGAACAAGTGCATGAGAGAGGGAATGTATAGGAAGAGGAGGGGAAGTTAGGCTCTGGTTTCTTTCCTCCCTGGCGCCATAACATTCGGAGGGTTTTGTAATGAACCCTGACGTCTTGATGCAAACGAGTGCGACCGCTAACAGTGATTTAACCTTTATGTTGGGTCCAAACATCAGATTCAGAAACAGGTTTGGTAGGTTGACACGTACGAGGAATCTGACTTGATGTCGTGGTGCATACATAAAAGTAAAACAAGGATTAAAAACACAGATAGAGAACTAGAAAAATATAAAAAATAATGTAAAATATAGTAAAAATATCACAGTATTTACACAGAAATTGAATAAAATATGGAATAAAAATCTGAAAACAGATATTGTTGTACAATGTGTGCATTAATGTAAGGCATTATGCCACGCTCTTGTAATTCTTTCCTAGAAAATGTCCTCTGCTACACAGGAAGTCATATTTTTCCAGCTGTAGCAACATAAGTGTGTGTTGAATTAGAAGAAAACGTATTTAAAATAGTTGAAATATGTAAGAAAACCAAGGTAGAGGTCAAACGGCCATTATACTGTTTGACAGGTGAGAAGTGTAGCGACTGTTAACAAGGAATGTTAGACACACACACACACACACACACACACACACACACACACACACACACACACACACACACACACACAGCTGCAGTTTCTTTGCTTTCTGTAGAAACGTGTGAAACAAAAGGTCACAGAGCTCATGGCGTCCAGCGGTGAGAGAAACGAGGACATTTGAGCTCACACGCTTGTAATGATACTTTAAGAAATACATTAATACTTGGGTCAATAACACACTCATTTAATACATTCATAGGCTGTCAGACCCTATTCAACCTCCCTTAAAAGTCTACATACTGATATACACCTGAACATCAGCAGGAGAGTACTCTTTAAAGTAGAGACACTACATACTGATATACACCTGAACATCAGCAGGAGAGGACTCTTTAAAGTAGAGACACTACATACTGATATACACCTGAACATCAGGAGAGGACTCTTTAAAGTAGAGACACTACATACTGATATACACCTGAACATCAGCAGGAGAGGACTCTTTAAAGTAGAGACACTACATACTGATATACACCTGAACAGCAGGAGAGGACTCTTTAAAGTAGAGACACTACATACTGATATACACCTGAACATCAGCAGGAGAGCACTCTTTAAAGTAGAGACACTACATACTGATATACACCTGAACATCAGGAGAGGACTCTTTAAAGTAGAGACACTACATACTGATATACACCTGAACATCAGCAGGAGAGGACTCTTTAAAGTAGAGACACTACATACTGATATACACCTGAACAGCAGGAGAGGACTCTTTAAAGTAGAGACACTACATACTGATATACACCTGAACATCAGCAGGAGAGGACTCTTTAAAGTAGAGACACTACATACTGATATACACCTGAACATCAGCAGGAGAGGACTCTTTAAAGTAGAGACACTACATACTGATATACACCTGAACATCAGCAGGAGAGGACTCTTTAAAGTAGAGACACTACATACTGATATACACCTGAACATCAGCAGGAGAGGACTCTTTAAAGTAGAGACACTACATACTGATATACACCTGAACATCAGCAGGAGAGGACTCTTTAAAGTAGAGACACTACATACTGATATACACCTGAACATCAGCAGGAGAGGACTCTTTAAAGTAGAGACACTACATACTGATACACACCTGAACATCAGCAGGAGAGGACTCTTTAAAGTAGAGACACTACATACTGATATACACCTGAACATGAGCAGAAGAGGACTCTTTAAAGTAGAGACACTACATACTGATATACACCTGAACATGAGCAGGAGGGGACTCTTTAAAGTAGAGACACTACATACTGATATACACCTGAACATGAGCAGGAGAGGACTCTTTAAAGTAGAGACACTACATACTGATATACACCTGAACATCAGCAGGAGAGGACTCTTTAAAGTAGAGACACTACATACTGATACACACCTGAACATCAGCAGGAGAGGACTCTTTAAAGTAGAGACACTACATACTGATATACACCTGAACATGAGCAGGAGAGGACTCTTTAAAGTAGAGACACTACATACTGATATACACCTGAACATGAGCAGGAGAGGACTCTTTAAAGTAGAGACACTACATACTGATATACACCTGAACATCAGCAGGAGAGGACTCTTTAAAGTAGAGACACTACATACTGATATACACCTGAACATCAGCAGGAGAGGACTCTTTAAAGTAGAGACACTACATACTGATACACACCTGAACATCAGCAGGAGAGGACTCTTTAAAGTAGAGACACTACATACTGATATACACCTGAACATGAGCAGGAGAGGACTCTTTAAAGTAGAGACACTACATACTGATATACACCTGAACATGAGCAGGAGAGGACTCTTTAAAGTAGAGACACTACATACTGATATACACCTGAACATGAGCAGGAGAGGACTCTTTAAAGTAGAGACACTACATACTGATATACACCTGAACATCAGCAGGAGAGGACTCTTTAAAGTAGAGACACTACATACTGATATACACCTGAACATGAGCAGGAGAGGACTCTTTAAAGTAGAGACACTACATACTGATATACACCTGAACATCAGCAGGAGAGGACTCTTTAAAGTAGAGACACTACATACTGATATACACCTGAACATGAGCAGGAGAGGACTCTTTAAAGTAGAGACACTACATACTGATATACACCTGAACATGAGCAGGAGAGGACTCTTTAAAGTAGAGACACTACATACTGATATACACCTGAACATCAGCAGGAGAGGACTCTTTAAAGTAGAGACACTACATACTGATATACACCTGAACATGAGCAGGAGAGGACTCTTTAAAGTCAAGACACTACATACTGATATACACCTGAACATCAGCAGGAGAGGACTCTTTAAAGTAGAGACACTACATACTGATATACACCTGAACATCAGCAGGAGAGGACTCTTTAAAGTAGAGACACTACATACTGATATACACCTGAACATCAGCAGGAGAGGACTCTTTAAAGTAAATCAAGATATAGTGCAGATGTATTCGGCTAGTTTGTGTTGTTTGGGTCATCTCTTCTTCACTTTATTTTTCCCTCACTGCTAATTAATAAGTCCTCTCGTCCCTCAAGCGTTGCCTTTTTAATCCTGCGTCTCTCGTCCGCTCTGTCCTGAGGGACGGAGAGTACAGTACTGCTCAGCACAACAACACCTGCTATACACTGACTCTCACTCTCCACCTGCAGCACAGATCAGCGTTAAAGATAAGAAGTTCTCTATTGATCCCAAGTTGTGACACTTTGAACATGGACGTGGCTGATATCCGTAACCTCATGCGTAAAACTCAAGCCTCTATTCTAAAAAACGGCTTTCTGGGAAAACCTTCTGATGACCTCGGAAATGTGAGTTTTGCGGATTGACTGTCATTTAAATGACATTGAATTGTTTTTATTCGGGAAGGTTTTGATTTATGATAATTCAGTATAGTGTGTTCTTGAAAAAGGAAATGCACCGTAAGAAAGAACAGACTCACATAGTATTGTATTTATTCATCTTTCTTTTTTTATTTTTGCGTGGGTTATTTTGATGATTACCTAATTTAAGATTATTTAAGAGTTTGATCTGGTTGGTTTGTGGTGTCTGTGGCTCAGGGGGTTGATGTCGCCCTCGAATCACAAAGATTTGATTCCCTCGCAGACAACATGTTGATTTAATCTTTGGCGAGATACTTGTGTGTGTGTGTGTGTGTGTGTGTGTGTGTGTGTGTGTGTGTGTGTGTGTGTGTGTGTGTGTGTGTGTGTGTGTGTGTGTGTGTGTGTGTGTGTGTGTGTGTGTGTGTGTGTGTGTGTGTGTGTGTGTGTGTGTGTGTGTGTGTGTGTGTGTGTGTGTGTGTGTGTGTGTGTGTGTGTGTGTGTGTGTGTGTGTGTGTATTATTATACTTGTGGGGACCTACATCTGTCTACACAGTCACGTGTGGGGACTCGCCTCCCTTATGGGGACAAATTGGAGGTCCCCATAAGGGGAATCATTCATTTTAGGGTGAAGATTTGGTTAGGGATAGGGTTAGGGTTAGGCATGTGTTGGTTATGGTTAAGGTTAGGATAAGTCTCCAGGAAATGCATGTAAGTCAATGTAATGTCCCCTGAAGTGATGTATACATGGTATGTGTGTGTGTGTGTGTGTGTGTGTGTGTGTGTGTGTGTTAAACTCCCTGTATAGCAGCCTATAGGTATGAATGTGTGTACATGGGTGAATGTTAATCCTATCTGTGTTGCAATAAAACGATACAGGCAACTCTTGTTGATTGTTGGTTAAAGTCGTGATGTATTTTTACCCACAATGCATGTGTTCCAGCCTGTGTGTGTCCTATGAAAACGGTCATTTGTCTCCGAGTTTGTGTCTCAGTGATTTATGATTTTAATTGCGGCCTCCTCCTAGTTGTCAGTAATAAAGATGGCTGATGTGTAGCTTCGCCTCCCTTCTTCATTTTTCTTAATGGACAGGACAGAGTTTAGCTGATGAGGTGTTGCAGAACATATACATACATATACACTGTATACATATTTGTTACTGTTTGTTAATGGAGAATACATTTTGTGCATTTTTTTATTTTAATGGAGTGTAGCAACAAAAAGCGGTGTGTGTGTGTGTGTGTGTGTGTGTGTGTGTGTGTGTGTGTGTGTGTGTGTGTGTGTGTGTGTGTGTGTGTGTGTGTGTGTGTGTGTGTGTGTGTGTGTGTGTGTGTGTGTGTGTGTGTGTGTGTGTGTGTGTGTGTGTGTGTGTGTGTGTGTGTGTGTGTGTGTGTGTGTGTGTGTGTGTGTGTGTGTGTGTGTGTGTGTGTGTGTGTGTGTGTGTGTGTGTGTGTGTGTGTGTGTGTGTGTGTGTGTGTGTGTGTGTGTGTGTGTGTGTGTGTGTGTGTGTGTGTGTGTGTGTGTGTGTGTGTGTGTGTGTGTGTGTGTGTGTGTGTGTGTGTGTGTCACCACTTCAAACGAGTCAGCCTCTTTGCTTTGTTTGTGTTTGATTTGATTGAACTCTTTAAACAAAGGATTATTTGCTCTCTTCTGAATCAACACGCCTCACCTCCTGTGTTTCCTCCTCAGGTGGTGGCCAGTGACGGGGTTCGGGCGATGATGGAGTCCGCCCTGACAGCCAGAGACCGGGTGGGGGTGTCCGACTTTGTTCTCCTGGAGAACTTCACGAGCGAAGCCTCGTTCATCGAGAACCTCCGAAAACGCTTCAAAGAAAACCTCATCTACGTGAGTCAAAGTCAACTTCATTGTCAATCTTTGTGTTTGTGTGTACAGACAGAGAGATCGAAATAACGTTTCCCACAATCCTGAATACAAAATATGTATAAAAATACGTATATCCTATATATATATATACACAATCAACAGACACATTTATACATATGCACACATTAAGACATAACTAAAAGCACAGCAATCAATATATACAAAATAACAGTCACTTCAATATCTTTGAGAAATGTACATTAGTGCAAGATTCCAGAGATGGCAAAAGTTCACACATCCTTTACTCAAGTAGAAGTACAGATACTCGTGTTTAAAAATACTATAATACATAATAATATGTACTTCAGTAAAAAGTTCCCATAACTAGCAGCTGTTTTAAAGAGTACCTGACCTCCCTTTATATTAATAGAACAATAATGTCATTGTTAGCTAATGAATGTTTCCATGCTGAACAACGGCAACATGACAACGTTTCCATTGGTCCCTCTTCTTTAGAGAAGACCAGGAAATGATGGATACACGGATCGTGTTCAAATCAATAGGCACGCAATGACTCTAAAGAATAATGATCACGCCACCAAACACACATTCAGACTAAAGGAACCAGCTGTTTGGGAAATGAGAGAAGTAGAAAGTACAGGTATTTGGGTTCAACATGTAAGAAGTAGAAAGTACAGGTATTTGGGTTCAACATGTAAGAAGTAGAAAGTACAGGTATTTGAGTTCAACATGTAAGAAGTAGAAAGTACAGGTATTTGAGTTCAACATGTAAGAAGTAGAAAGTACAGGTATTTGGGTTCAACATGTAAGAAGTAGAAAGTACAGGTATTTGGGTTCAACATGTAAGAAGTAGAAAGTACAGGTATTTATGTTCAACATGTAAGAAGTAGAAAGTACAGGTATTTGGGTTCAACATGTAAGAAGTAGAAAGTACAGGTATTTATGTTCAACATGTGAGAAGTAGAAAGTACAGGTATTTGGGTTCAACATGTAAGAAGTAGAAAGTACAGGTATTTGGGTTCAACATGTAAGAAGTAGAAAGTTCAGGTATTTGTGTTCAACATGTAAGAAGTAGAAAGTACAGGTATTTGTGTTCAACATGTAAGAAGTAGAAAGTACAGGTATTTGAGTTCAACATGTAAGAAGTAGAAAGTACAGGTATTTGGGTTCAACATGTAAGAAGTAGAAAGTTCAGGTATTTGTGTTCAACATGTAAGAAGTAGAAAGTACAGGTATTTGTGTTCAACATGTAAGAAGTAGAAAGTACAGGTATTTGGGTTCAACATGTAAGAAGTAGAAAGTACAGGTATTTGGGTTCAACATGTAAGAAGTAGAAAGTTCAGGTATTTGTGTTCAACATGTAAGAAGTAGAAAGTACAGGTATTTGTGTTCAACATGTAAGAAGTAGAAAGTACAGGTATTTGAGTTCAACATGTAAGAAGTAGAAAGTACAGGTATTTGGGTTCAACATGTAAGAAGTAGAAAGTACAGGTATTTATGTTCAACATGTAAGAAGTAGAAAGTACAGGTATTTGGGTTCAACATGTAAGAAGTAGAAAGTACAGGTATTTGGGTTCAACATGTAAGAAGTAGAAAGTTCAGGTATTTGTGTTCAACATGTAAGAAGTAGAAAGTACAGGTATTTGTGTTCAGAATGTAAAAGTAAAAAGTCGTCAGAAAAGTAAGTAGTGGAGTAAAGTACTGATACCAGAAACATGTACTTAAGTACAGCAACAAAGTATTTGTACTCTACTACTTCCCACCTCTGTTTATTTCATTCTAAAATGGAGCAACTGTCACAAAGCCCTATTTTCCCTGTGTGATATATGAAGTATTCAGATTTTAATGTATCATGTGATGCATGTTCTCTCTCCTCCAGACGTACATCGGGTCGGTGCTGGTGTCCGTTAATCCTTACAAAGACCTGGAGATCTACACCAAGAACCACATGGAGCGATACCGCGGAGTCAACTTCTACGAGGTGTCTCCACACATGTGAGTACACACCTCTGCACACACACTTTAGAGTAGGGATGACGTATTTCTGGAGTGGACCCTGAAGGCAGCATCTCCCTGGTTCCCTCCATAAAAGAAAAATGGGATTTAGCACAAAAATAATCTCTGTGTCAAACAAATGTTTATGATATTTACACGTTTTCTTCAGCCACATATTAACCACTTTATGATTTTTGAAGTAAAAAGCCTCCTATAAAGGAACTACAGCACGGTCACATGACTTCACGTCACCACCGCTAAGCTAAAGGTGGCTAATGTTGGGCTATAAAGGAACTACAGCACGGTCACATGACTTCACGTCACCACCGCTAAGCTAAAGGTGGCTAATATTGGGCTATAAAGGAACTACAGCACGGTCACATGACTTCACGTCACCACCGCTAAGCTAAAGGTGGCTAATGTTGGGCTATAAAGGAACTACAGCACGGTCACATGACTTCACGTCACCACCGCTAAGCTAAAGGTGGCTAATGTTGGGCTATAAAGGAACTACAGCACGGTCACATGACTTCACGTCACCACCGCTAAGCTAAAGGTGGCTAATGCTGGGCTTAATGACGTTTAGTCGTCTCATTGGGACACTTTAGACACCGTTTTTTAATTCATAGTCTCTTTATAAAGTTGATTTTCTCATCAGCCCACCTCTATCCATAGTAAACAGCATGTTGTTTTCACCTCTTGATGCTTTGTGAAGCGTTTTTCCCTTGAGGATGACCTCACATTTGCTGCACCTGCTTCCTGCATGTTGTCACAGTGTTTACCTGCAGTAATATTTGCTCAGTCAACACGCTACGTAACGCTCTCCCTGTCAGTCAGACTGTCTGCAGGACGTCGGGTCACGAGAGTTTGTGCGGAACATTTTCCACAGGAATGATGAGGGAATTCCCTTAAACCCTGCAAAACAATCAGGAGAATTATGTGGACTCAAG